>CAJUYI010005954.1:0-10252 GCA_910591695.1 Galerucella pusilla
AAATTACCTTTTGAAATTTCGTGACGTCATCTTTGGGGACCAAATTACAAATGATAAGACTGCATTTGACTATATTTGTGAAAATACTTATTATCCATTCTTGCGATATTTGAATATTTAAATGTCGTTAGGAAATATATAGCTCTATATACATCTTCTAATTATGTGAATTTCACACAATACCCTTACGTTTTGTGTATGCACCACCAAATATGTTTTCGGCAAACCTAGAATACCGTACTGTGTTCAAAGAGTAGGATTAATATTTCACTAGACATGATATTATATCCATGAGTCAATAGCTTATCACAACCCTTTTGAAAGTAATCACTTCGAACTTAATATGTTCATGTAGGTATATCTCATTTTATCCACATGATATATCCACCTCAACGATCTCGTACTTAATTGGTTGTTACGTAAGACAAACCGAACATGCGAATGTGTAAGGGTTAGGCCATTTGTCACAGACATTTATGAAAATCTGTTTGGGTGTAGCTAATTTATCTAGTTAAATTTCAGTAAGAAAGACGAACCAAAATTTTGTCTATAAATGACATTTAATACCAATTTAATGAACAATAAATATCGCTATTAACCCTGAAATTTGGAATGAATAATCTAATTTTAGATCGCATTTGTACATAAACTGACCTTTTTGGAAGATGTAATGTTAACGACAAAAATGGAAGGTTTCGAGTACGAAATAACATCACAAAAGGTACAAGGAACCAAAATTATGAATTTTGATCTAATTTTACATCTAACAATCTTCATTATGGACTTTCCAACAATTTTTGAATGTGTTGATACAAACTTAACAATTTCATGAATAATATTCAACAACATCAAAAAGAAAATTAAAAATGAGTGAACGCAAAATATGATGGTAGGTTTCAATTTAAGAAAGAGAAATAACTCACTTATATAAATAAGTATGAGTTATTTACATGAAAAATACGCTGGTGAAATGATGTCTATAAAATATTTTTTTCCACACCCACATGTATATTGTACATTTTTCTTCACATTTTACAGAATGGAAAAGCAGGCCATATCGGTTAACTGAACGTATATGATTTCATATACATCCTAGAATGTATATGAAATCCACCAATCAGCATTTGCGTTTAGTACCCGTCAAGTCATCTGTTTTTTAATTTCAAAGAAATGTCAAAGTAAGTTTCCAAAAAAGTCTCTCGCAGAATAAAAACAAATATGTGCCTAAATACAATTTATTATTAGTGGTACTGGGTATTCCCTCAATAAATACGGCTTATGTGTAATTTCGTATTGATTCACCTCGATGGTCAGTATAATCCCCAATAAAGGCGGAAATGGATTAACTTAGGTAGTCATGGTACAACTCGGTAGTCCCCGTCTGATGAGGCCTTTCGATAAAAATTACCAATTATGTAATTCGGAGGGTGTGTTAATTATGGTTTTCGTAAAACGCTGCCAGAGCTTGAAGAAAATAACAATTTTTTTTCATAAATTAAAAAAATAATGCTAATAGAAAAAATCCAAGGAAACAAGCACATTGAAGAATTAACTTTTAATCATATTGTTAATATTGTTAATAATAAAAAGTCCCTTTTCCAATTATTATGACTACATACTTAGCACTTTGGCTTTTTCATAGTTAAACGTGGCAATATCGAATGTTTTCGACTGCATTCCTTTCACGGCTTTAGATAAACTTGCCAAAGTATACTGTGTTAGCGAACATACAGTTCCAATATAGCTAGAGATTTAAACAAATTTTCTGTAATTCTTTCCAAACTAACTATATTTCACTACAATTAAAATCTGTTTGTGACACGCTTCGTTTAAATACAATCAATCGTGATAGAAAAACCTGTTGACGATAACATTCAGTCCTTTTTGGTTGAACCCTCGTTAATAACAAATACCCACATCGTTTGTATGAAAAGTTTTCACAAAGTTTCGGGTAGTGCCTTGTGCCATTGACAAATGAAGTGCCGAGGCGGTAATGTTGTATCCGGATATGTCTTTATACAATCGAATAAACGGATTTAAATTTTCATTCTATCAATCTTTTTTCGTTGATAGAATGTTTTTGAATTTATTCAAGAACGTAACTGGTGAGTTTGAGGAATTGAATATTGATTATCTATCGAAAAAACGTTGTGGAAAATGAGTGGAGTTGCC
This sequence comes from Galerucella pusilla, assembly GCA_910591695.1. Taxonomy (NCBI): domain Eukaryota; kingdom Metazoa; phylum Arthropoda; class Insecta; order Coleoptera; family Chrysomelidae; genus Galerucella; species Galerucella pusilla. Next base: position 2,173 of record CAJUYI010005954.1, read on the forward strand.
CTCTATTAATCATCTATACATCATTTAAAAAACCAGGAGGAGTGATTTGAATTTAAGTTGACAATTCTGTAGACCTCTGATTGGTCAGATTCCGCCCTGTTTCACACAACACTTTTTAATATTGACATCAGCTGATAGTTCTGACAGATATACTTAATTTTGTCATCGCATCCGCTCTTGTTATTCACAAAACAGTCTAACCTATAGAAGTGAAAGTCCAATAGGATTACCTAGAATGAAAAAATGTGGTGTCAAACCCATCCACCTGAAGCGCTAATTGCAATTGAGTTGTCGAAATAGGCAAGGCAGCTGAGGCCGAAAAACAGACTAAGGGAAGAAGAATTTCAGCGATCGCAGTGGATGGGTTCAGAACTATTTTATAGTGCTTTTTTTAATGGAAGTTTGTTTTTTGAATGACTAATGCCCGATTTCACTAACCATTTCCTAGTCAGGTAATACCTAAAACGAATTTAGGATATCCTAAATGCAATTTACATTTTACCACGCGCTAATGTGATGCATAAGAGTGATAATATTACGATTTCCCATCACTTTTTGATCAATCCTGAAAGGAATGTAGGAACAGCTTTGCGAGTGAGGCCCCTTTTGGTTCCAATAACGATATATTGTGGTTCAAAATATTTGTTGCAAACTTTGTAGGATTTATAAATATGTTCAGCGCTTAATTCCTTTAGTTTTTGATTGCAAATAAAGGCAACCCATTCATACGACAACAAAGGGTCATGTTTGGGAAACCTATGTCGTTTCGATGTAATGTCTGTACACCCAGGAACGCAACACTTCACACCAACCATTATAAATATTATGAATTATCACACTTGATAAGACTTACAGTACCTAATTAAAACACAAATAACAGCAGCAAATGGCAAAAGGGAACAATCTATAAAAGACAATGGTGACAACAACTATATGACAGCTTTGATGAATTTGAAAATCTTTTCTTCTTTTCGTGCTAAAGGCCTTAACTGCCAGACCTGTTTCGACAACTCAATTGCAACTAGCGCTTCAGGTGGATGGGTTTGAAACCTCATTTTTGTATTCAAGGTCATCCCATAAACTTTCACTTTTATAGGTTAGACTGTTTTGTGCTTGTTATTTTATTATTTCGTTGAAATTGTTCCTTTAAAAACTTCAGTAAGCATTTGTATTAAATATCTGCAATTATGGATCCTTCCACTTCAAGTACTAGCTCCTCGCTTAGTCCGGTAAAACAATATAAATGGTAAACTTATAGGTCATTCAGGACCGTCAAAAATCAAATACATTCATATTATATCTACAATTTCTGAAGCAATTGGTAAGATTATTACTTTTATATTAACATGGTATGCTCATAATTTTCCTAATAGAATTAATAGAGTCAACGGTTCATTAACTATTAAAGGAATACCGAGATAGAGGAACAAAATACAGTGCAGCAAATATTATTGGAATACCAAGACTTTTGAAAAATTGTGATAAGTGAACTAAAAATGCTGTTCAAAAAACAAAAACTAGTTATCTACATTGGATAAAATTTTGCAGGCTTTGAAACAAATTAAATTCAACTGTATAATCCTTTGAATAAATGTACTATTTTTGGAACTTTAGTTCTTTACGTCAGGTTATGTTTGATCTGACCGTTACGTTGCGTTACGTTCTGTTACGTTGCTTCGTTATGTGCCTTGCTTGCGTGCGGTGCTCTCTCCTAAGTCTCTCTCTAGTTCACGAAGCAGCGATTCATATGTTTCGGCCGGGAATCGAACCCTGGCCGCCCGCGTGGAAGGCGAGCATTTTACCACTGAACCACCAATGCTATATTAAAATTCTATGCAAAGCTGGTATTCGCAGTGCTGGTGATCTACTTGAATTTGTTCGGATGAATTTTTACTACTATTTCCATAATTTTTTTTGCGCGATGTATCTTTTTTGTTTATTTACAGCATCGATTGTCAGGACGGTAGGTTGTGTTTACTGGTTTCTAAGTTTAACACGTCGGTAAGTGATTTACATACCATTCAGACGTCAAAAAGTAATAAACAGCAAAAACAGTTTCACCAAAATGCAAAATATATTTTAAACTGACCGAGAAGTATAAATGTCACTTTTGACATTTCGTTCATTTCGAAGAAATTTAAATTATTTTATTCGGAAATTATTTCAATACGATCGCCCAAAAAATGGTATAAGCATCTCGAACGTTAAGGGTAATGACAACGTTTGCATGTAGATTCCTCTCGTAAAATAGGACAAAATGATATGAGGATTAAGGGGTCTAGCACATTTACTTTTCGAAATACAGGGTGTTGAAATTGTGAAAACTTGAATGTTTTAATTCGATAACTTTAAAATGGATGGATAAATTGATTTGACATTTGGCAGGTTATTTTAAATATAAAAGGGCATATTTTGATAGAAATAGTAGTTTGTGCAACTAGTGTGGATATGATGGCCATATAGCACGAGGACGAAGTGCGTTATGGACAATCCACACGAGTGGAACAGCATATTTTTCTACGACCCACTTAAGAAAAATCTAGAAAATAAAAATTTCTATTAACTGTCATATAACTTTAAATTGAAAATTTAACAATTCAATTTTATGTTTCCACTAATTTTTTTGTGGTAAACGTACAGTTTTTGAATGTCCAATTTGTATAATGCAACGGTTTCCCTTTTTAAATATACGATGCTGTTATAAGTAGATGTTGCCAGTCGGACTCCCTCATGAAGGGTACCGTACCATTATCTATAATAATGAATATTCTGCTAAATATTTCAAACGTCTACCTGTTGTCGTTATTAATATCAAGCAGAATAATTATTTAAAAATAAAATTAACAATAAAAAAACTTCTTCACGGGGAATCGAACCCGGGTCTACCTCGTGAGAGTCTGGTTTGCTTACTACTCCACCACCGAGGAATATGCAAATTATTTATCTATAACGTCAGATGTATTACATAATTTTTGCTTAAAAGGAACTGAAGTTCCTACCGTGTGTTCCGCGACACGTTCTACCTTTTTTTATTATGTGTATTGTATTTTTACATATTTGAAAAGTTTAAAAGAGCAACTTATTGACATCCTTTTTGTTGCATTCAGTTATTTGCTGATTAAAAACAGCTATATTAAAGTGATGTGTAGGTATGTTCTAATCTATACGAAACAGGGCAAAGTTTTAAATGTGACAGAATACCCGTCTGTTTGACATCTGAATAATCTACTAGACAGACGAGGAATCGACTTATGACTATGCGTGGCTGATTTCTCCATCAATCAAGGCATATTTAATAGATTTGGAACACGACTGTCGACTACTTTTTCGGAACACACCCTTTAGTAACTAATCTGGTAAATTTTAGTGGTGTGAGTAAAGCTTTTCAAATTACTCCTCCTGGTTATTAAGTGGGCTATAATACTTGATACAAAAATGACGATTACAAAAAATTGAATCATGTTTTCGACCAAATTCCATATCGGTAGTACAATCGTTGCGTTTAAAAACATATTTTTTGAGATAAAAATAAGTTTCACTAACAAAAATGTGAACATCATCTAAAAATGTAAAATTTTGTTTGTTATCTTAACGGCTGTCTCCGGCATATCTGTATACAAAACTTAACGACAAAACTATTCCAGCACATATAAAAATGCTGTTGTAAAACAAATTAAAATTTGAATAAATGTGTATGAAAACCAGTTCTAAGGCGAGGAAATGTGTTGGAAAATTCTTTTTTATTTCGCTAATTACTGGAGTAATATATTTCGGAATGAAAAAAGGGATAGCAGGAAAGGTGCAATAAAATACGAATGGGTGACGTTTCGATTCTAATTTGAATCTTCATGGGTATTAGAATTTTAAATTATCTTAAATAAGATTCCTTGCTCTTACAATCCTTGTCCCTATTATTTTATAAGAACATTTAATGGTTTTTTACGAAAAAAGAACGAGAAATAACCTAATAGACGGCAAACAATGGGAAGAATACTTCACAAAATTATATAAAAAAAAAGAGAAGCCCAGCTGATGTGCATATCACTGAAAAGAGACAAAACACCTCTTTTCAAAGAAACTCGACCAGATAAAAATGAGCTAATTAAACAAGGAGGCGCAGAATTGATGATTAGATTATACAATTCATTTATTGGCAAAAATTTGGGAAGAAGAAATTATACCAACAGAATGGAAAACAGGGTTATTGGTGTGACGCACTTTCTCACCTCACTCAGGTTCTTACCAACTAGACACGTCACTTTAGACACCCTCGATGCAAAATCTTTTAAATAGATGCTTGGGCGCCAGATTTTTTACGTGGTTTGCTCCACGGCCCCTTGACCCTTAGCGTCAAGAGTTCCAGATAGCCTCAGATGGAGGTTACGGAAAATTCCAGGGGTCGAACTATAAATTACGGTAGAGAATAAGTAGCGGTATACTTATTTTTGTAGCATAAACAAATTACCATTACCTGAGCAACCAATATGACCACTACCGTTGTTACGCTCCAAGAAAATAAAATTACTATGAACTGTAGTAACGAAATACTAGTAAATTATCAATGAAACTACAGTAATTCAATGTAGGTTTCTATTATATTACAAAAGTAGAATCGGGTCAACAACAACAACGAGAGAAAAAAAACACTTACCCGAACCTACTAATACAGTTAGCAAGAGGACGGGCACCCAAACAAAAAATTTATATACACCAGGCAAGATATAAAAGATATAAAAACGGTTCCCGTTTGATGTAAATCAGGGAGAAAAGGAGAATAAACAATATATTTAATTCGGACTCAGTGGTTTTACAAAATTTGCTATTGTATTCAGTATTACTAAATATGCAACGAAGTTAAGCAGTGGTTTGAGAAATTTTGAAAAATAATTTCGACAAAACAAATATAGAGATAAGAATGTCAACAACACCCGATGCAGTCGGCAGTTTGCTGAGATTCTGATTAGAATAAATTTAATCTCCGAACGAGGCTTTCGAATCGTGCAGATATTAAATATTATTCCTAAAAACCGGGAGACTATCAACAAATTTGAACGGAGGAGAGACAAAGAAAAGAATCTCGGTAAGACACGAGGCAGTCGGCGACTCACTGAGATTCCTATTACCAAAATAAATTTAAATAACCGAACGAAACTTTTGGATCGCCCGGTATTCAAATATTATTTCCGAAAACTAAGAAACTCTATCAACAGAATTAAACAGCGGAAACAAAACTTTTGTTTCTTCTTTACATAAACGACCTACCCTTATACATATCCCACGGACGTGTTTTTATACAGTGCGTCCATAAAGTAACGCATAAATTCATTATTAGCTAAATAAACAATAATATTAAAAATTCCCGAAACAGGTCAATTTTTGATTTTAATTTACTGTTTTTTCAAATTATAATGTTATTTACAGGGTGAACCATCTTCGTGTGATGACGTCATCGCCATTTTTTTTAAGTGGAACACCCCAATTTTTTTTCGATTTCCGGATTTCCCTTGATGAGTTGATTCCAAAAATGTATAACACTTTCTTTCAAATTGGTACAGGGTGGAGGAAAATAAAAAAAATTAAATTACCTACAAAATAAGAAATAAAAGAATAAACGTAATAAACACATTAAATGAAATTACGTAATTACTTACTACTACTTTGAACAACCCGTATAATTTTTAACATTGTATTTAACAGCTTAGTGATCCAAGCCCCTCGACTAAAATTTTTATTGTTTGAAATTTTTTTCTGTCATTTTTTATCATTTGCCGGTAAAAACTGTCAACAACGTTAAAGTACATTTCTGTTATTGTTAACTCTGTAAACAAGGTACCTTTATGTGAAAACTATCTACAAAGAAATTTATCATATCATAATTTTGCAACTTCTTTAACAAAATGCGGTTAACCGAAAGTGAGAGGATTGAAATATTAATGATGATTGGTATTGGCGACAGGATGCGGAGTCAACAAGAGGTATGCAGATTATTTCATGAGATGCACCCAGATCGTGAACCCATTTCACAATCTACTGTAAGCAGAATAGAGCAAAAATACAGAGAATTAGGACATGTGAGGGATGCACCAAAGCCCGGTAGAACAAAAATTAATGAAAATATTCAAGAAGACATAATTTTGTCGGCAATAGAAAATCCACACTGCACAGTGCGAGGATTATCTAGGGATTTAGGTATTGGAAAGTCTTCAGTAGCAAACATTTTTAAAAAGGTAAAATACCATCCTTATAAAGTATGACTTATCCATGAATTGTCTGAAGACGATTTTGACCGAAGAACTGAATTCTGCGATAATATGATGAACCAAAATAATTTCACTGACAACGTTTTATTTTCGGACGAGGCAACGTTTTATTTGAACGGGCATGTTAATAAGCAAAACACCCGTTATTGGTCTGATGAAAATCCACACTGGATACAAGAATGCCATACGCAAAGACCACAAAAAATCAACGTATGGGCTGGTATTGTGAGAAATACAATTATTGGTCCATATTTTTTTGACGAAAATTTAACAGGAGCATTGTATCTGGATTTCCTACAAAATACAATGATTCCTGATCTGATCCAGCTTTTTCCTAATATTCAAATACCCAACAATCTAGACCGTGGAATCTGGTTTCAACAGGATGGTGCACCGCCACATTTCGCTGTAACTGTGCGCGAGTTTTTAAACAGGACCTTTCCACAACGGTGGATAGGAAGAAGGGGAACAGTGGAATGACCCGCTAGATCCCCTGATCTCACCCCATTAGACTTCTTTTTATGGGGTTATTTAAAATCTAAAGTTTATACTAACAGACCTGACAATATCCGTGATCTAAAAGACCGAATCAGGCAAGAAATGCAGAACATAACACCCGCTATGCTACAAAATGTTAAAAAAGAATGTAATGTCCGTTTCTGTCATTGTCTAGCAGTCAATGGAGAACAATTTGAACATCTATTGTAAATTTTCTTTTGTTTCTTTTTGGTAGTAAATCACAGTAATTTCATAATTATGTAATTACAATTTTTGTATTTTTTTCCACCATGTACCAATTTGAAACAAAGTGTACATTTTTGGAATCAGCTCATCAAGGGAAATCCGGAAATCGAAAAAAAATTGGGGTGTTCCACTTAATAAAAATGGCGATGACGTCATCACACGAAGATGGTTCACCCTGTAAATAACATTATGATTTGAAAAAACAGTACATTAAAATCAAAAATTGAACTGTTTCGGGAATTTTTAATATTATTGTTTATTTAGCTAATAATGAATTTATGCGTTACTTTATGGACGCACTGTATATGCAGATGACACCTCAATTATAATTACAGCCAATAACTTGGATGAGCTACTTAAAAAAATAGGAAAAATCATGGAAGAGTTCACCTCTTGGTGTCAAAGAAATCACCTTATTATAAATGAGAGAAAAACCGTTTTTATTCAATCCACATCCCCACTCAAGGAAGGCAATGCCCTTGTTTTTGATTTTAATAATTGCACGATCAACACTTCTGAAAATACAAAATTTCTAGGAATGGAATTAGATTGCAAATTAAATTTTAAAAATCACATTGACTGTTTATGTAAAAAATTAAACAAATTATATTTTGCTTTTAATAGATTAAAATCTAATTTATATCAAGATTATTTACTGAATCTGTATTATGCACTAATATATTCTGCAATCAGCTGCAATGTAATTGTGTGGGGTAGAGCAAGCAAAATTGGGCGAGTATTTATTCTCCAAAAGAGATTTATTCGTTTGATCTTTGGCTTAGACTACAAGGAGTCCTGTAGGAGCACCTTCAAGAGCAATAACATCCTGACATTCACAGGTATATATCTCTACAAACTTCTAATTTATACCTTTATCAACAAAAACAACCTTCAGAAAAATGGTGACATACATAATCACGATACGAGATCTAAGAGTGATATTCACTTGAACAAATTTAGTCGTTCTCAATTAAAAAAAGTCGCCAACATATGCCGGGGGTGAATTTTTCAATCGGTTACCAGATGATATCAAACAAATAAACCAACTCAAGAAATTCAAAACTAGTCTTAAAAAA
>CAJUYI010005955.1:0-14609 GCA_910591695.1 Galerucella pusilla
TAGCATACCTTGCTCGGAATGCAATAGGTAAAAGTTTTTTGATAGCCAAACCCTCTGGCCAGAAAACTAAATTTTGTAATAAGTCAGCTATTTTAGGGACTGTCTGCACAAAAATGTTGTGAATTTGAGTGGTACTTACACCAAAGTCTAAAGCAAGCTTAAAATATCGTTCATTAAGCCTAATCTTCTGTAGAGCAATTAAAATGTTATTGTATTGTAGATTACCTTTTTCACAACACAAGTTTATAATATTAAAACAATCTTTTGGTACTCCAAGATAAAATTTGCTATGAAGTTCACACAATAAAATGGAAGTTCTTTTTCTTTCTTCTCTTAATGCTTGTGTATTGGCTTTCGTAAGTTCTTCACTCTCTGTTGTCAAAGAATGTGTTAAAGAGAAATCACTGAACTCTTGACTGGATCCTGATTCTAATGAGATGGAGGGTGATTCTCTTACACAAGCATTACATTTCCGTATTTTTTGTAATAAAGGAGAAGTTGAAGTATTAACGAGTTGTTTTTTTGGTTGAAATGTATCAATTATTTTCTTGAGAAATGAATGCGGTTTCCAAAAATACACGTTGTTTATAATTAGTTTCAGTGATTAATACTTTAGCTGATTGATAATCAATTGAATGGCCTTCATAAAATGCGTGCTCAGCGAGGGCACATCTATCAGGATACAATTTACTATCGCTTTTATGAGAGGAAATTCGATTGGTTAATGTCCTTTTAGGGTGACCAATGTATTTTTTATCACAGTTCAAGCAAGGAATTTCATAAACTATGTTAGTTAATTTATTCATCGGTGTTTTATCTTTGATTTTACTGAAAATTGATTTGATTGTAAGGTGTTGTTTGTTTGCAATTTTGATATTATGTCTCTTAAAGATTCCTGAAAGTTTAGGGGTGACTGTTTTTATATATGGTGAAGACATATAAATTGGAGGGTTAATATTGTCTGTTACAGAAGATGTGAACGCTCCGTATATTTGTTCTTTTTGTAACATGCTGTTCATTGTTGTTTATCTTGACAAGTATTGTCAAATTATTATTATTAGTTGTCAATATAATCTTTAGAGTTTTCAACCTGACTTTTCCTGCATTTTATATTAAAATAGTCTAAGAATCCTACCAGACACCTCTCTGACCATTTCTCCGATACAAAGTGGTCCTTCGCCTAAGAACTTCCCTAGGAACAACAGTTTTCACTGGAATAATGAATTCTCAAACCAAAATTTTAAAAGATGTACCAGGTATGGAGACGGAAGTGAAGAAACTTGATAAAAGCCTCCAAATATCCTTTTTTTCGGCGCTGTATGGTAAGACTAGTACATGTAGTCCACTAAAAAGGAGCATACTTTCCTTCTCTGGTTTTACTTTCCACGAAAATACCGACGATTATGATAAACACGTAGAATTTGTTAGAAAATCTTTAAGTCCACTACATTTACAAAGTTTATGTTGTCTTTTTGGAACCAAACCAAATGAAGATCTGTCTGCCAAGCATCTTGCTAAATATTTGATCAATAAAATTTTTGAATTATTTAAAAATGACAAACAAAATGTCCAAAATATTCAAAATTATGATAACAATACTCTCCAAATACCTTCAAATTCTCAAAACTCACATATTTCAAGAGCATCTAGCGTAAAATCTGAACCAAGTACACGGAAATTTAGTAAAAAAACTAAACTGCTAGAAATACAGTCGGAGATAGATAAAATTCAAGACAATATTTTTAAAATGCAAGAGGATATAGTTAATTTAGAGAGCGAAATAGATAACGAAACAAATTTAAATCCAGAAATAATAGAACAAAATAAAAAAGACAAAACAAGAATTGAAAAACTTTTAAAAATTTTCGAAAACCGTTTAGTTACAAAAACAAACCGGCTTGAAAAATATGAGGAGTTTTTCGAGAATTCTTCAGATTCTGTAGATGAAAGCCAATCCGAAGATGACCTTCAAAGCGTTGACTTATCTACTCAGAATGTCACAAATTTTCAAAATGTTCAAAACTGGACCAAATCAAACAATGAATACGAACAAAAAGTAGACAATTTGTCGAAATCAATAAACAATATGCTAGTCAGGCAAACAGTTGGTAGTCAGTTACAAAACTTTGACGGAACCTCATGTTTAAAATGGCCAGTTTTCTTTTCACAATATAATTTGTCCACTAAAGTATGTTCGTTTTCACCAGAAGAAAATGTTTTACGCCTAAACAACTGTCTTTGCGGAGAAGCTAGAGAAACAGTAAAAATGCTTTTAATAACAGCAAAAACACCAGATGATATCTTGGATATACTGCAGAAAAAGTACGGTCGAAAAGAGCTTATAATGGAAGAGCTTTTGTCAGAAGTTCAAAAAATTCCATACGTAGCAAATCTTGACGTATTTTTGCAATTTAGTAATGCTGTTCGAAATATTGCACAAGATGGCATGTCAAACTTTGTAAATCAACGAAGTATTCTAGGAAAGTTGGTCAATAAACTTCCGCCACATTTACTTACGCAGTGGGGAAGCTATCTAGTAGAAAAAGGAATAGAAAGAAACGAAGAGACGCTCCAAAATTTTTCCCTTTGGGCTGAAAAAATGTCTGATGCAGTTTCTAGAATATCTTTCATGCCTAAATCTACAGAAACAAGCGACATCCAACAAGGTTCTAGTACAAGAAGTTTTACAAAAAAGTCACCACCACAACCACAACTAGAAACTGTTATAAAACAGTGCAAGATTTGTAAAAAACCAGAGTTTCATCCACCAGAGAGATGTACAGAATTCCAAAGTGCAGATGCCCGCCAACGTTGGAAAATTGTTCAAAAACTTAATCTCTGTTTCTGTTGTCTTAGAGGTCACTCAGGAAAATGCAAGAAAAGAGAACAATGTGGCATTAATCAATGCGTGAAATATCACCACAAATTACTCCACAAAGAAGCTTTTCAGGCTCAAGAACCGAGGTTTAACATTGAGAATATTCACAACGCGAAGGCAGATGACACAAAATGCACGCTTTTAAAACTTGTACCAGTAAAAATTAAAAGTCCAAATGGAATTTTCTGTATAACCGCCCTTCTAGATGAAGGTAGTACCGCAACACTTGTAGAATCTTCGTTTGCTAAAGAGATTGGATTATCTGGTCCTGTCAAACCACTGTGTTGCAAATGGACTGGAGAGATTTCCCGTTTTGAGGCCAATTATCAAGAAATCGAAACTGTTATTGCTGCAAAAAATAGTCCTGTTTTTCATGAACTGAAGCACATACGAACGGTATCGAATCTAAATCTCCCTGAACCTAAACATGATCTTCAACTTTTGTCCGAAAAATACCCCTCATTAAAACAATACATTGCTGATTTACAAGAACTTAGCAAACCATTGCTGCTTATTGGTCAGAACAATATTGACTTAATTGTTTCACGGCAAATAATCCACCCTCATCCATCATATCCAATGGTGTCGAAAACAAAAATAGGATGGACCCTACATGGTACCTGTGACTTACAAGACAATAACCATAAGCATGCAGAAATTGCAGTTCTATGCTGCGAAAAAGCAGATGACAAGTTGGACGAAATTGTAAGAAGTTACATGAATTTAGAAAAAGTAGGAATTATTCAACCAGTTTTCGACCGTAAAAAGACAAAAGATGATCAGCGAGCTCTATCTATAGTGGAAAATTCAATAAAATTATGTGGTACTCAATACAAAATTAAACTTCCTTGGAAAGAAGATAACCCAAAATATCCCGAATCTAAATCGATGGCAATGCAAAGATTGTTATGTCTCGAAAGACGCTTGTCAAAAGACAAAAAGATACGCGATCGATACTGCGAAGAAGTACAAAAACTCTTTGACAAAAACTACGCAGTGCCATTAAAAAATGATGAGATTAAAAAAGTTAATTGGTTTTTACCACATTTTCCGGTACTGAATCCAAATAAACCTAATAAAGTAAGGTTAGTCTGGGATGCTGCTAGTAAAAGCCATGGTTCTTCATTAAACGATTTGCTACTCACTGGTCCTGATATGCTGAAATCACTCTTTCGAGTCCTGCTAACTTTTCGTCTAGAAAAAATTGCATTTGTAGGAGACATAAAGGAAATGTTCAATCAAGTCCTTATAGACGAAGAAGATACATTCAGCCAATGCTTCTTATGGAGAAATGCAAACAAAAATGTACCTCCAAAAGTTTATAAAATGAACGTTTTGTTATTCGGCACTACCTGTTCACCATTTATAGCACAATTTGCGAAAAATTACAATGCAGAAGCACATAGGATTCAGTATCCAGTAGCCGCAGATGCAATAATCAAGAAGCATTACGTCGATGATTATCTCGATAAAACAGAAAGTGCTATTAAACTGATAAACGAAGTTATAGAAGTCCACGCAAAAGGAGGGTTCATGATCCGAAACTTTATTTCAAATTCCGAAGAAGTGCTGAAAGGGATTCCAGCTAGTCATTTTGTTAGCGTATGCTATTAATAAAGATTATTATTATTATTATGTTGCTGAAGGCCGAATCTCCCAATTAGATCAAAGCAATTCTGAAGACAGAGTCCTAGGTTTGCTATGGAAATCGAAAGAAGACTGTTTCACTTTTAACCTAAAATTTGACAAGATACCGAAAAATATTCTAAATGGCACTGAAATTCCAACCAAACGACAAGTCCTAAAAATTGCAATGTCCCTGTACGATCCACTAGGTTTTCTGTCACCTGTCACAATCAAAAGTCGCATTATTTTGCAAAATATATGGCGCTCAGGCATTGGATGGGATGATTCTATCACTGACAAAATGCTAAAAGATTGGACTGCCTGGTTAAAAGAATTGGAATCTGTTAAAGAAATCAAAATACCAAGATGCTTTAACCCGAGACATAAAGAAGCAAGCAGAATAGAACTCCACACCTTTTCAGACAGTAGCGAAGAAGCATACTCAGCAGTTTTTTTACGTCTAGTCTTCAATGACGACATTTCAGTATCCTTGATCGCCTCCAAAGCAAGAGTTACCCCGTTAAAAACTCTGACAGTCCCCAAGCTAGAGTTAACCGCTGCTCTTATGGGGGTTAGACTATGCGAAGAAATCATGAAATCTCTTAAAACACTCAAAATTCACAGAAAATATTTCTGGTGTGACTCGAAAACTGTACTTCAATGGCTACGCACAGAAAAGAAGTTGCAAACATACGTTGCAGCAAGAGTTGGTGAGATTCTGGAGTTTACCGATGTCAAAGAGTGGAGATGGGTTCCGTCATCTGAAAATGTAGCCGATGACTGCACACGCGGTACCACTAAAACTAAATTTGAAAATTCTTCAAGATGGTTTAGCGGTCCAAAATTCCTATATTTGAACGAAAAAGAATTCTCTGTTGAAAGATCAATGCAATCCGAAGATGCTCTATGTTTCGAAGAAATTTCTCTAGTTTTGGATGAACCTAAAGAAGAAAGTTTACCAGAAATTAAAACTCACTACACCTGGATAAAAATATTGAGAATTACAGGAAGAATTTTACAGTTTATTCAAATATCAAGAAAAAACAAAAATAAAGACACAACGTTTTTAACCTCTGAAGAACTACGATGGGCTGAGAAACAATGGTGGAGATCAGTACAACAAGAATATTTTATGACAGACATACAAAACACACAAAATAACAAACCAAACCGTAATGGCAGACTGCCGAGATTGCCTCTTATTTTGGACAACGACAAAATACTTAGAATACGAAGTAGAATTCAAAATATGAATGAAACAACAGTCGTTGAAAAAGAACCTATTGTTCTTGATGGTAAACACCCATATGTACAGAAAATGATTATTCACATTCACAAAATGTTTGGTCATCAAGGTCTAGAAACGGTTCTTAACGAATTACGACGAAAGTTTAACATTCCGAAATTACGACAATACGTGAAGAATATTATTAAAAAATGCTCAGACTGCAGAAGAAAGTTTGCTAAGCCGATGCAACCTCAAATAGGACTTTTACCAAAGGAACGATTACTTTACCAGGAAAAACCTTTCACGTCCACTGGTTTGGATTTTTTTGGTCCATTTTTCGTTAAAATTGGTCGTCGAACAGAAAAAAGATATGGCGCGATATTCACATGTTTAACAATGCGTGCGATTCATGTTGAGATTGCTCACAGCCTAAGTTCAGATTCATGCATTATGGCAATTCGTCGATTTTTGTCCAGAAGAGGTGAAGTAAAAGTTATATGGTCCGACAATGGGACAAACTTTCACGGTGCAAACAGAGAGTTACTTGAGGCTTTTGAAGAATTCGAGCTGCAGACTGTTATTAATGAAGTAACCAATCGAGGTATCCTCTGGAAGTTTAATCCGCCCTTAGCTCCGTTTATGGGAGGAATCTGGGAGCGCCTAATTGGGTGCTTCAAGAGAGCACTATCAGCCATTCTCAAAGATCGACATCCCACCGAAGAAGTTCTCCAAACCGTATTCGCTGAAGCAGAGTTTATAATGAATAGCAGACCACTCACACCGGTATCAGAACACTTTGAAGACAATCCAAGTATTACTCCCAACGATATACTCATAGGCAGATCCACAAATATTAATGTTCCAGGAGTATTTAATGATGGCGATTTGCATGCGAGAAAACACTGGAGAGTATCACAGATTTTAATCGATCAATTTTGGAAACGATGGTTGCGCGAATACCTACCCACTTTGATACCATCAAAAACATGGAGTACATCTGAACCAAATTTGAACAAAGGTGATTTGGTAGTTATAAACGACAGCAATTTACCACGAAACGATTGGCCAATGGGAATTGTCAAAGAGACATATAAAGGAAAAGACGATGTTGTACGAGTTGCTGACGTTCGCACTGCTCATGGAACCTATAAAAGACCAGTCCGAAAGTTGTACAAAATTCAAGATTGTATTGAAAAATAGCTTTTCAATACGAAGGGGTAGAATGTTACAGAAGATGTGAACGCTCCGTATATTTGTTCTTTTTGTAACATGCTGTTCATTGTTGTTTATCTTGACAAGTATTGTCAAATTATTATTATTAGTTGTCAATATAATCCTTAGAGTTTTCAACCTGACTTTTCCTGCATTTTATATTAAAATAGTCTAAGAATCCTACCAGACACCTCTCTGACCATTTCTCCGATACATTGTCAGTTCTAATATTTTGTGATCTATTATTAGTAATGTCAGAATTTCTGTCAAATGTATTATATAATATTCGTCTCAAAAGATATGGAGGATATGAGTTGTCGTGAAAAAGATTATACAATATTTTTAGATTTTTTTGGTGGAACTTTGGATCTGAAATTTGAAGAACTCTACTTTTCATCTGTTTGATCAAGTTAATTTTTGTGTTACGTGGATGATATGAATTGTAATTTATATATCTTCCTGAACTTATCGGTTTTCTATACCAGACGATCGAAATTTTATTATTATTCTCTCTTATTTTATTATTACTATTATTTTATTATTATTTTATTATTATTGTCTCTTAAGAGACAATAATAATAAAATTTCGATCGACTGGTATAGAAAACCGATAAGATTGGTGGAGTTTGATTACTCGCAGTTGTTGCCTCATTGTTATTAAGTGAGCTTCTATTTAAAGAGTTATAATTTTCAGTATCCTGAATAATAGTGAATTTACTATTTTCGTCTTTCAAAGAAAAAAGCCATTTTAGTGGTTTGTGGTCGGTCACTATATTAAATTCATTTCCGTATAAGTACGATCTAAAATATTTTGTCGCCCAAACTATCACCAAAAGTTCTTTTTCTATAACCGTGTATTGTTCCGAATAGTTCAATGTTCGCGATGCATATGCTATTGGACGATCTTTACCGACAGGACCTTGCGATAGCACTGCTCCTCTAGCAAAGTTGCTAGCGTCTGTTAAATAAATTTTTTGGAAAAAATCTGGATATTGTAAAATTGGTTCGTTTATTGGTAAGTTTTTGCATATCTCGGAACAGTTATTAAATTCATTATCATGAACGATTTTCGCTCCCTTTTTCAAACATTTGGTTAGGAGCTTCGTAATTTTGGCAAAATTTGGAATAAATCTGCGATAATATCCCAGCAGACCAAGGAAACCTTTTATCTGCTTAGGAGTGTTGGATATCGGATAATTTTTTATAGCTTCAATTTTATTTGGGTTTGGTTTGACACCTTCGGGGGTTACTACGTGTCCCTTTTCTCAAAAACTCTGACTTATCGACTTGTATTTTAAAGTTTGATTCTCTGAGGCGTTGAAAAACATTTTTTAAACGTCCTAAGTGTTCTTGTAAGGATGTGGACGAACCAACCTTTACATACCGTACATACTGGGGGGCGGGGGAGTTTGGCTAAACCGGCAAACGAATAATGAAAGAACCACATTAATCGGAAATTGAGAGAGGTGCCAATTTTACTATTGGGCGAATTTATTCACCATCTGCTGTCCTGACACTAGCAGCTCGGACTTAACCGTCCTTGCCTGTAAGTAGTTCCGTTATCCTGCCCAAGGGCCAGATTAACGGGGGAGAATCTTCGGTTCGAACAAGTACAAGTTGATTGACAACAAGATTTGTAGAGGGTCGTTGCCATTTAGGGCGATTTTGCAGCTGATGGAGGTAGTTCATTGACCACCTCCGCCAAAATTCCTGCTGGAGTTTGGAACAATGGTTCCAGAAGGAAAGTCGATTTATAGGGGTCGAAACCAGCTCTCTATCAGGAAAAGCCGAGAGGGGTCCTCCTATCAAAAAGTGTTCCGGGGTAAGAGGTAGCAAATCATTAGGGTCATTTGATAGAGAAAATAAGGGGCGATTATTCAAAATGGCTTCAATTTGAATCAATACAGTAGTTGGTTCCCCGAAAGTGAGGCAAGCTTGACCAATCACTTTCACAAGATGGGATTTGGCGCTTTTTACAGCCGCCTCCCAGATACCGCCCCAATGAGGGGATCTAGGTGGGATAAATTTTCCACTCTATCTCAGTGGAATTTAGGAAATTTCTTATTTTTTGAAAATTTTCTTTAGATTTGAAAAAATTAGAGAGGTCCCTCAACTGATTTCGGGCACCTACGAAATTCGAACCATTGTCAGAGGAGATAACTTGGGGATTACCCCGTCTACTTGCGAATCTCCGTAGAGCAGCGATAAACGCATCGGTAGTTAAATCAGAAACCAGCTCGATGTGAATGGCTTTTGTAACCATACAAATGGAAATGGATATGTATGCTTTAAGGCGGGGCGCCTTTTTTAATCGGGAAGATACTGGTCCGGCAAAGTCAACACCCGTCTTCGAAAACGGGCGATATTCCTGAACACGGTCTAGGGGCAAGGGAGCCATTAATTGGGTAGCAAATTGCGCGTTAAAGCGAAAACAAATAGTGCATTTTTTTAATAGTTGTTTCACTTTCCTGACACCATTGAGTGGCCAGTATTTTAAGCGGATATTTCCCAAACATTTTGAGCACCGGCGTGGCCAAGCCTTTTGTGCTCTTGTAATATGAGCAAATTATTTTGAGGAAGTAAGACTGGAAATTTGATCATAATCTAGGTTTGAAAGCTCTAATCGGCCACCAACTCGAATTAATCCTTCATTGTCCAGGAAGGGATTCAAGGGAATTAAGGCTTTAAGGTGAATATCTTTATAGCTGAGTACACATGACTAGAAAGTCAAGAAAACATATTTGTATTCTGTGTGAAATTTTCAATTTTTAAAATCGCAGAGCGCTTTCGGCTGTTAAGCCATCTTCAGTGAATTATGTTACCTCCAAACAATGGCAACATTTATAAAATATAAGCTGAATCAACATCCTTTCGAGAAGATATAAAAGTGCTTAGGACAATAGATAGTTAGTCAGTTGGTAGAGCTCAAATAGTTAAGACGTATTTTAATTGTCGGTATTATAAAAGTTGTATTGATAAAAATAAATTTGTTTTTAAAAATAAAGTTTTTAGATCAAAAACTATATTTGGCGCAGTCAGTAGGATATTTCGGGATTATACAAATCGATTGTGTAATTTTTCGTTTCAACGATTAGCCGGAATAGACGAACATTGTTTTACTGTGAAGGTGTTTGTTCAGTGAGGTACCCAACTACGAGGATTACCCATCAGTTCATCGAGAACCTGTTCAATCCTTTCCAAAGCAGATCATCGAGGTTTGGGACACAAATTGCTCAAATTTGCGAGGACCAAAGAACCTGGTGAGGACTACATTGCCAAAATCCAGCCATTGCCCCTCATAGATATATTAAGAAGAAGGAAGATTATGTACATCGTTTTTATAATTGTGTAAGTACAATTTATGATTTTTGATAATTTTGTCGACGATTTAACGTCTATACTGGACGAAATTAATAATATTCAAGATACGCCTTCAACTGACTCAATTTCAAATTCAAATTCGATTTCAATTTCAAATCCAAATTCAAATTTATTTTCTAATAATAATAATTTAACAATCATGCCTGATGCAAGAGCTGATGTTTTTAAAAGTGAATATTTAAATTGCATTCCGGATTTCGACGGAAATCCGAATGATTTAAACCGATTTTTATCTGTTAGTGAATCCCTATTGCTTAAATTTTATAATAGAGCCGAACCAGACGATTTTCTAAACACTTATTTATTAAATTCAATCATTTCCAAATTGAGAGGAAATGCAAAATCAGTTGTCAATATACAGGGTTGCATTACATGGGATCAACTAAAAACTACTTTAACAAATAACTTTTCTGACCAAAGAGATGAGGTTTCCTTAAATAGAGATCTCGTTATGCTAAAACAAAGTAATAGTGAAAGTAATCAGTCATTTGACGACAGATGTTTACATATTTTAAATCTACTTTGTAGCTATGTTAATATACACGAAATTACTGATGCTGCAAAGACCCTAAAACGAACTTTATACCAAAATTTAGCCTTAAAAACTTTCCTATCTGGATTAAGGGAACCGTTAGGAACCACTATTAGATGTATGAAACCTACCACTTTAAGCGAAGCAATGCAATATGTTTTACAGGAAGAAAATGCTCAATATTTGCAAAATTCTTCTAATAAAAATTTCCCAAAACAGGTTAATGTTCCAAAACCTAATCAATTTAATAGAAATGATTTTAGACCAAATCAAAACCCAAATTTTTCTAATTCCAACCAAAATTCAAACTTTTCTTTTAACTCTAGAACCCCAAATAATTTCTTTGCTAGGCAAAATAATAATTTCCCTTCACGACCTATACCAGTTCAACCAAGACCCATACAAAGACATTTCCCCACTAATATTCAAGCTTTTAGACAGCCAAATCAAAATAAAAATGTCTTTAAACCAAATCAAAATACAAGATTACCTGCTCCTACCCCTATGAGCGTTTCTACGAGCAACACTCGACCATTTAATAATAACAATAATAATAGACAACAGTCTACACGCTTTAGACCAAATGGTCCACCCAATTTTATTGCAGAAGAGCTGTATAATGTAGAAAGTAACGATAATCAAAATAATGAAAATCCTGACGATTTTTACAATAATAATTACGAGTTTAATGACAACTCATACAATGATCAATATTACGATCAAGAACCATATAATGACGATAATAATAATACTGAATCTTTAACAGAAAATGCAAATTTTTGTTAAATGCCTCGGAACCCACATATTAAAATAAACCTACCCCAGAAGTAATCTCATTTAATTCTGCAAATTCAAGTGAATTACCATATATCATTTTACCCGAATATAATCTTAAATTTTTAATAGATACAGGGTCAACAAAATCATTTATCGATCCTGAATTAGCTTTTAAATATTATCCTAATACTATCAAGAACGATCCGTTCGTAGTGTCAACTGTTTTCCAAAAATCGACACATAAATATAGAGCAAATATTTTGGCTTCAAAAATTTTTAAATTACCAAAACCAACTAAATTAAAATTTTATCTATTTCAATTCCACACTGTATTCAATGGCTTAATCGGCATAGACAACTTAAAGTCATTACAAGCTACAATAGATATAGATAAAGGCTATTTGATTACACCTTTTTCAAAAATAAAGCTTATGTATCATAAAACCAACAAAGAACTTAATTTAGTAACTTTAGAACCGAGAACAGAACAAGTAATTAAAATACCCACAAGCATTTATCAAGGAGATATTATTATTCCTTATCAGAAACTTCACAGTTGCGAGATTCCGCAGTCTCTCAGCACTGCAAAAAAAGGTTATGCTTTAACAACAATTTTAAATAGTTCATTAGACCCCGTTACATTAGATTTATCAAAAATAGTACAGGTAGAAAAATATCACGAGAATGAAAATAATAATTTTGAAATAAATAACGTTGAATTAAAAGAAGACAAACCATTAGATTTTTCAAAATTTAGAACAGATCACATGAATGAAGAAGAAAAAGAAAAAATTTTAGCTTTATGTCATGAATATAGAGACATATTTTATAACGAAAACGACGAGTTAACTTTTACAAATAAAATCAAACATCAAATACGTACCACCGATGAAATCCCCGTTTATACAAAAACCTATAGGTACCCTTTTGTTCATAGACAAGAGGTTGCCAAACAAATTCAAAAAATATTAGATTCAAAAATAATTCGCCCTTCAAATTCATCCTGGTCAGCACCTATTTGGGTCGTGTCAAAAAAATTAGATGCTAGTAATATTCCAAAATATAGAGTGGTTGTTGACTATAGAAAGCTCAATAACAAGACGATTAGCGATAAGTACCCTCTTCCACACATAACGGACCTCCTAGACAAAATCGGCAAATGCCAATACTTTTCTACCCTCGATCTGGCAAGTGGCTTTCATCAAATCGAGATGGAAGAAAAAGACATCGAAAAAACCGCGTTCAACACTGAGAATGGACATTACGAATTTCTTCGTATGCCATTCGGACTAAAAAACGCCCCTGCAACCTTTCAAAGGGTAGCAGATAATATTTTAAGGGGTATACAAAACGAGAAGTGTTTGGTATACCTAGACGATATAATAATATTCTCGACATCACTTCAAGAACAACTAGAAAGACTGAGAGTCGTTTTTCAACGCCTCAGAGAAGCTAACTTTAAAGTCCAACTTGACAAGTCAGAATTTCTTAGAAAGGAAGTCGCTTATCTGGGACACGTAGTGACCCCAGATGGAGTCAAACCCAATCCGAACAAAATTCATGCAATTGTAAATTTCCCAATTCCAAAAACCACTAAACAAATTAAAGGATTTCTTGGCCTATTAGGATATTATAGACGCTTTATTAAAGACTTTTCTCGAATAACAAAACCACTTACTAAATGCCTTAAAAAAGGAGCAAAAATCGAACTTAATGACGAATACCTTACTTGCTTTGAGACTTGTAAAAAATTATTAACGAACGAACCAATTTTACAGTACCCTGACTTCGAAAAACCATTTATCCTAACGACAGACGCATCCAACGTTGCTTTAGGAGCAGTACTGTCACAAGGAACTCTAGGACAAGACTTGCCAATTTCTTACGCATCACGCACACTTAACGACTCAGAACAAAATTACTCCACGATTGAAAAAGAACTGCTTGCAATTGTGTGGGCAACAAAATATTTTCGTCCTTATTTATATGGACGCCCCTTTATTTAAGTTACAGACCATAAACCCCTTGTTTATTTATTCTCTCTTACAGAACCAAATTCGAAATTATTAAGATGGCGAATAAGACTTGAAGAATTCGACTACAAAGTAATCTATCGAAAAGGCAAATCAAATGTAACCGCAGACTGTTTATCTAGAATAGAAGTTCATGCAAAAGAAACTTCCTTTTGGGAAAATTTGGACGAAATTTTAAATGACTTTGATAATTACCAAAATAAATCTGTTAAATTTAATTATCCAGAACAAATGAATAAAAATTCGCCACAGCCCTGTACTTCTAAACAACAAAACGAAACACAAAACGACACAAACCCTCAAGATGACTTAGACAACATTTCAATGGCAGTAAACATTGACGAAACGCCTCTAGAAAATGCCCAAAACAATCAAAATTCTAGTGATGACAATACCGTACACTCCAATGCAGACGAATACCCTGTAGTAGGTATTCCCATCGTAGATTACGCAGTAAACTACGGAAAAAATCAAATTTTTATAAATTCAGTCCACCACTCACCAGCAATTCCAAAAATAAAAATTTTTTTCGGAAATAAACAAAGAATTCATATTCAAATTTCAAAAAATAATACAAATAACGACATAATAAATTTCATTAGAGAATATATTGTTCCCGACGTCTCGTACTATCTCTATTTTGAAGATCAAAATTTATACGAACCATTTTCGAATTGTTTGCATTAGGCATTCCTCAATTAAATTTAAAAGATGTACTAAAAAAATTATTAGACGTCACAGACCAAAACGACATTAAAGAAACAATTAATAATTACCACGAAGGTAAATCAAATCATCGCGGAATTGAAGAAACCTTAAAACGTATCAAAGAAAAATATTATTGGCCAAATATGAAAAAATCAATTCAAACATTTATCAATGATTGTGAAATTTTCCAACAGTGTAAATACGATAGACACCCCGTCAATATTAAAATGAATT
>CAJUYI010005956.1:0-14609 GCA_910591695.1 Galerucella pusilla
CTTAAGTCATCATGTAAGTATTGCTGAAATAGTTATTATTTAATCTTGTCAATTTCTCATTTTCAGCCCAAGTTTATTACCGAATTTATAGAAAAGCAACAATCAGGAGACTATGATGTAGTGTCTGGTACCCGTTACATAGGAAATGGAGGTGTATATGGCTGGGATTTTAAAAGAAAGTTGGTTTCCCGTGGGGCAAACTTTGTTACCCAACTCTTACTTAGACCTGGAGTATCAGATCTTACAGGATCTTTTAGACTTTATAAAAAAGATGTGCTAGAAAAGCTCATTAAAAGTTGTGTTTCTAAAGGATATGTATTTCAAATGGAGATGATTGTTAGAGCAAGACAATTGAATTATACCGTTGGAGAAGTACCTATTACTTTTGTTGATAGAGTTTATGGAGAGTCAAAATTAGGAGGCTCTGAGATTATACAATTTGTCAGAGCGCTGCTATATCTCTTCGCTACTACATAAGTCCTAAAGTATCAATTATTTTAATATTTCTCTTAAATATTATTTTTCAATTGTAATTTTGAATTCTTGTTATTATTTAAATAAAATTAGATATATTTTTTACTGTTTTATTTTCCATTTTATTTATTTTAGAAACTCCATAATTTAATAAAATTATGATCTTCAATGTTGGTAATATTGGACAAAAGCAAAAGAGAAAATTAATGACTCGGTATTTTTATTCCCATAAGTCATACTGTAATGACTGCTAAAATGCAGTAATTTTGAAAATGCCGATGAAACCTTTGAAGTTACAGGCATCTTCTTGTCCCACTTCTTTTAAGAGGGGCCTCCTCACAGGTATACAAACCTCAAAACAAACAAAAATCTAGTTATATTTAAGTTCAAAATATTTACGATAGATGTCGCTAGTAGTCAGTAGGTTTGTCCAAAGTACTTAGTGTCAACTCAACTCTAAAGATAGCGCCATTCGTCTGATAGGGAGTTCAACTAAAAAATAGATTCTTGTTAATGATTAGCATTAAGCTAATCCTGCTTTGTCCCAAAAGGCGACTAGAGATGCGATGTTTGCTGGGACTAGATTTTCTAGTCAAAAGTAGCTCATAAGTTTTATACCTCAAAAATCATACATAATATTATGCAATTCAAGTGTATGTTTGGTTGTCTATGCTAAAATCCAGTATAGGGGTCATTAATGGAACATTTTCAGAATGCTTGGTTGCCTATACCAGAATCGTTTGTTATAATAAAAAGTCATACATTAATTGGGGATTATTAATGTTAATGAATGAATAATATCAATTATCTAAGACTTCAAATTATTAAAAAACTTCTTCAGACTTAGTTACTTACATAAAGAATATATAAGTCATCGGATTTGAGTTTATAGATGACCTTTTGTTAATTGTTGACATACCTAATCCCATCGGAATTCGTTGATGCTTCTTTCACTAGCCCGAAGCGTATTAAAACTAATAAGGTTTCCCGAAGGTGAAGTAAATTTCTAGTTTGATGCGAACGTGAGAATTCGGGAAAAATATGGACTAATAATTTATATATTCGAGACTAACGATGGTTTCAATAACGTTCATTAGGTGTACTTCGGCTATACATTTTCGAAACTTTGATAAATAAATTAGAAATATGTGTGGGAAACATTTCTTTTTTGGAAAAATCTACTGTGCGCTGAATGTGCTATGTGTTAAATATCAACAGTTCAATTTCGTAGATATATAGGTATAAAATGAAATAAGTAATTATAGGTAAGTAGATACACTGGCAGTAAACAATTCCGACTACCAAAAATTTTATACATTTTCAAAAGTGGATATATTTTAAACTACCTAGATTAATTGTAGATCAATTCTTATATAGCAATACTCTACTTTTTTCAACTGGCAGTGTACGGTGTAAGTGAAAAATACGTCAGATATACAAAAGTGAGTATTTTGTGAGATATACATTACTTAGAATGTAAGTTTGGTTGCCTATGCTGAAATCATCAACCAACAAGACATGGAGAGAGTGGCGGATTGACCAGCAGGCTGAGTAGGCTCGAGCCTAGGTCGGCAAATTTGGGGAACGAATTTTTTTTTTACCTCATAGAAATCAAAAAGATTTTTCTATTACGGTTTTCTGATGTCTTACAGACAAGGGCGTCGCCAGCCGATGGCGCAGGTGGGGGCAAGTTGACTATACCTACTACAATTCATACTTTTCTCATTCTCTAAGAATGAGAAAAGTAGGTATGAATTGTAGGTAAAGTCGACAGCACATGAAGCTTTTCACATTATATATTCTGTGACAGTACAGAGTCCAATGTGTAAATCTACACGAGCACGAGCTCTTGACTATGCAATAAAAAACTTGTAAATGAGTTATAATAACATTTATTAGAAAAAGAATAAAAAGGAGTTTGAAGCGTATTTTTTTCAAATTACCAGATTTTAATATTATAGTGGTCGTTGTTTGTTTATATTAGGTTAATTAAAACATAATTTTCGGGGATTCATTGTAAACTTTTCGACCACTTTATTATTAAAATCTTGTAAGTTTCCATGTATAAGTTTTCGGTGCACACTCATCATGGCCAAACCATTGAGGCGATTTTAACTCATAGTGCTTCTTAGCCAGGTTTTTAGTCTCCTGAGGTTGCTAAACGATCGCTCTACCGCGTACACGTCGTCCATGGAAGGGCGATCAAAATTTCCAACGCTTTTTCTGTGTCGGGAAAGGTTTAAACTTCTTTTAGGATATCAACAACGGTTTGATCGGTTGAGTTTGGTTTATTATGCCAGAATTGCTGCCAAAGCTCGACTTCAATTTTTATGTTTGGTAAATTTATAAAACTGAGCGATAATTTCACAAGTTTCTGTGAGATTTTCGACTTAAGAGTGGAATTGGTGAATTCATTCGAGTTTCGACGTACGGGAATGATTGTTAAAGGCTTGAACTTCAAGCAAATCAACTCAAAGACTTAGAGGACTTTGGTTGCATTATATTTGGCAACTTTTTTAGAATCCCTAGGGGGGGCAGCTGCCCCTCCCTGCCCCCCCTTGGCGACGCCCTTGCTTACAGATAGAAATCTGCAACCATGGTCTGCAACAAATTGTGTCGATGACTTTTCTCTCTCACTTTTGTCATTGCACATTCCGAGAGTAGCAAACTTTCATATTCTTATTCTATAGTAAAACAGCTAGTTCGCCGCCCCTCAACCAGTAAACGGCCTCTAGCCTCTGCGCCCTTTGCCCAAATTTTTTGAGTGAAAAGAGCGAAATTTTAAAAAATATGCCCCATTACCCCGCCCATACATGATTGAGCTTCGATTAGCTCAAAAATATACCGAAAAATTATTTTACGTACAATTACAACGAAATTGTTGTATTGTAGGAGACTACTTCTCCATGCAATTAGGCATTAATAATAATCAATTTTAAGTAGGTAGGTACCTGCTATAATATTTCTTGTTGAAAATACAATATTTAACAAGCATAAAAGTAATTTATAATTATTGTAGAGAACTGGAACTCGTTTTGTTTGTATAAAACTCCAAACACCCTTTCTATTGATTTCCAATAGAATTTACAACCATACATATACTCCTTTTTTATCGAGTTCCCTATATTCCGCACTGGATATATCAAATGCTATAAGACAGCGATGCTTATCATTCATTCCATTCATCCCTAAAATCCAGCAAATTTCTGGAAACATATTTTAAACTCGCCTGTAGGTAGTTGACAGAATAATAGAGCTGTGCCAGCCCCAAAGCTTTGATTTAGATTCTGCGCTTTTTCGGCGTGCCTCCCCCGCTTTCAGCTTATATAAAATAGACGCCGTGCAAACGAGATGTATAAGTTGTACGTGTTGATATCTGAATCAACAGTTGAAAGAAAATTATTTTGTAGTTTTTTCTTGTTTTCGAGAGTATGAGTAAATATTTAGCTTTGAATTTTGTTTTCGGAGTTGTTGTGCTTCTTGTTGGAACGCTAGAGGTGAGTGGTTTTATTCAATGATTGTTAATTATTGGATTAAGTATTTTAATTAAATGCATGCACGTGCCATCATATTAGAAGAGTTTTAAAAAATTATGAAAGCAGGAATATTTCTAGAAAGTCGGGATTTATTTATTTTTATTAAGAGTAGAATTTCGGTGCTCTTACTGAAAAACACTGAAATATACCTACGCCAATAAGGAGGTTTTTAAACGTAGATTTAAGCAATACTTTAAAATTTAAAAACTGTTTCATTTAATTTTTCACAATATCTGTTTCAAATTATGTCAAAAACTGTGGGGGTTGTCAAGTATAAGTACTCCCCATAAAGCAATAAGTGGAAAGTATTTCGATTATTTTGATAAATGTCTGGAAACAATTCTGGAAGCACTTATTCCACTCGCTTGTTGGTATACACAATATAGAGTATTTAAAGGCGTTGACTGCATCCCCTGGGGACTGGAACCACGCATTTTTATTTAATTTTAAGCTCGAATAAACGTAAACAAAAACAATAAAAACAATCATATACATACACTGTGCTATTTATTTATAAGTTGCAACATTGGGAAAACCTGAACAAAACTGTCAAACTCGAGCTAACTGAATGGCGTCCATCGAAAATAATAACAAATTTGGAAAGGTCGTTGAAATAAGTTATTTTCCTAACAAGTGCGGAAAGTGATACTTTTTCCGCACGCGACTGTAACAATAATCATAACTTCCGAAGTAAAAAACTATCTAATAAGGTCAAAATTTGAATAATTGACTCATGCTTATCAGAAGGGCACCAAGCGACATCTGCGTAGTTTCGAGGAAACGCCGTCTGAAGTTGCAACATTGCAGACACTTACTTAAATTACTTTCAAATAACAACATTTATTCATAAATGATGTGAATAATTCAATTTACTTAATTTCTGAGAAAAAACTGTCCTAAAGTTCGATTTTTTAATTAATTTTGAGACTTTTGTCGTTTAGTTCCTTTCTAATAAATAAGCTTAAATACATTTCACACTAAGAAAGATGTTTTACAAAATGGAAATGAAACGTCAGTTGTTATAAAATATTCATTTTAACCAAAACAAAAGTATTTAACTGAACAAAAATTGAGTGTAATGCAAAAAATATTCCCAATTGAAATTTTTAATCATTGTTAGTTTCCTCTTCAAACTCATTTTGTAGTCCAGATCTGGCCCAAATCCCTCCAGGTCATCTTCGAATTCTGCTCCCTTCAAATTTTTATAAAATTGTTTTGCATCCGCCGGAATAAAAGGCATCAACGCCTTAAGATCTGCAAGTTTTTTTGTTGAAATTTCCTTTCCTTCTGGCCAAAGCAATTCTAGATTTGTATTGAAATATTTTGATTGTGTTTTTTTCAAATTCTTCTGAATATTAAATTCTTTGAATACATCATTATTGTTATGGGTATATTTAAAAAAGATACTGAAAGCTTCTCCTTTTGTTATTTTTATAACTCTGGTTTTAAGCCAACTAACTTTTTCTTTGTTTTGGTCTTGTTTTCTGTTGACAACTGCACGTTCTATTGCTTCTACAGAAAAGAAGTCTTCTTTCTTTATTTCTGTTAGAGTCAATGGTTTTTTATGTCGGCAATTCTTCATTATGTTTATATAATCATTGCTAGTATGAATCCTTTGATTCATCACTTTATTGCTTTTTCAATAAACGAAAAATCTGAATCGTTGGGTAGAAAGCTGTGGCCCGGTACTAGATATTTGAAATAAACTGTTTCTAAAGTTTGATGATTTCTGAGAATTGTTTTCATCATTAAAACAATCTTGATATTGCGATTCTGTCCTCCGCAACTATCTGACCACATTATCAGCGTTTTTGTGTTTGGATTGAGATGATCTTCAATGAACTTCTTCAGGACAGATCCAACTTCCTGTGCCCCTCGCCCAGCTGTCCCCTCTTTCCATACGAAGCAGTATCCATTTTTCCCACAATGGATACCTTCATTGTACAACCAGAGTTGCCTTTTATAAAAAACTAAGTTTGTGGGAATATTGGGCAGTGGTAGAGTTTTTTCCATGTCGTAAGTTATTGTCTCAAGATCAGGAATTTCTTCCGCTTCTTTCATATCTGCCTTTAACGTTTGTCTGGCGGTTTCAGCTTCTTGCAGATGCTTCTCATGTGCTTCTTTCGTATTTTGTTGGCTTTTAGATGCCTTAAATCTATCGCATACGCTACATGTACTAATGGCTTTCTCCGCAGATTGAAATTTTCGTAAAAGATTTTCTTGAATATAGTGAAAGAAAGCTTTAAATTCAGATTTTCCTCTAAAAATACCTCATACATCTTCCGTTCCGTTATATTGTACCCTAAGTATAAATTTGTGTTGTGGCTCTACAATAATGGGACTTGTACGTTGGAAATTTTTTAATATGTTTTATTACGGCTTCGACAACTGCATCTGTCAATTTGTTTTTCCCCCCCTGTTGCTCACCTCTCCTATCACTAATGGTTCCCTCTCTCAATTTTGATACAGCAGTGTTGATTCTCTTAGAAGAAATCCTCAAAGTTTTTTCAAAAAAAGTTTTGCACACAGTCTGGTTTTTTAAAAAGTATAACCTAGTATGGGATCGTTTCTCGGAATTCTTAACCCTTTTACGTTTAATGCTTTCTTCTTTAATATTGGCTGCAATGAACGAAGTTTGTGAATTATAATTCGCTAGTTTATAAAATTCATCAAAAATATTTCTTCTGTCATCGTCTGAAAAAAGTGTATGACACCTCTTCTTGCATGGACATTCGTAATTCTCAATAAAATGTTTTGAATGAACAGGTTTTTCCAGAATGTGTGTAATAGTTTTTATTACTGTGTTGAAGCTTACTTTTTGTCTTAAATGTCTGTCCTACAAATTTTCTCTTTCTTCCCTTTTTTGGTCGTCCTGTTGCAGTTCCCGTTAGGTTTCCATTATCTTGAAGTTCATTTTCGGGCATGGGAATTTAGTCAACATCATTTGCATCTTCTACTTCTACTTCTGAATCATGTTCTTCGAGATTGTTATTATCTTGGATGTAATGGTGAATATTATTATCAGTAGTTGAAGTTTCCGCTGGCTTTCTATTTTGGACATGAATAATCTGTTGGTGCATAAAACTTGTCGCATTCTCTACTGGAATTTCTTTTTCATTCACATCGTTCATGTCTGGGACAGAATCTGCACTGGATGCTTCTGCCAGGTAATTATTTTTTTCGTCGTTGTGTGATTGAGTTGAGTTAGCTACATCCATAATAAATACTGGAATCTCAAGTAGTAATACTTCATCGGAGTTTACAGCTGATGAAACGGTCGGAATTTGATCTTCAAATACACATTGCATATTTTCGATGTCAAACAGTTTTTCCTGATTATTGAGTGTCTCATCAAGTAGTGTGGAAGAGTCGTGAATAGTGGCGACTTCCAGCAGATTTTCCTTCAAAGAGAAAAAATATGTCAAAATCTAACAAATGGTTCCTTCACAATTGTATGGATATAAAACTCCGGGGAAATATCGATAATAATAAAATTTACTTACCCTTTCGGTATTTTTAATTTCGGATTCTTCCTTTTTTTTCCCTGTTGCAGAATCTAATGCCATTTGTACCAATTTTCTTCCGCGATTCATGACTTCTGATGAGAATATACCGTCAACACACTGTCGATAAAACACTTCTTGTGGTCGTAGATGATAGTTCACCTACTATAGATCGGTGATAACTGAATATATTATTGACCTGTGAATACAACCCCAAACAAGTGCAAATATGAGAAAATAGTGCATTCCTCCATGAACGAACACAAACGAAACTAACCGACAGTATAACTGGATAGCGTTTATCCTAAAGGTACCAAGCGCCAAATTGTGGTATTGGATAATAGCTTGATAAAATCAAATCATTTTTGACGATTGAACAATAATAATAATTACCTAATTTGATTGTCAATCATTTCCCCTTGAAGATTCTTTATCAATAATTTCAGTATGGTAAAATATTGTCAAGTTTCAGCTTTTGGAGTCGTATAATACCTTTTTCTTGAATTTGACGAGTAGGCGCTTGGTACCTTTTAGTTAAACTACTAGGAAGTCAACAATAATCAGAAGAGAACCAAGTCACAAGAAGGAGTCCAAGCGACGTTGCTGCTAGTTTCGTTGAATATCTAATCGGAAACAGGCGTTTAGGTCTTTTCTGATTTATTCTGTATCTGCAATGGTCCACTTAGGTCCAAGGGAAGTTCATTTTTACAAACTGTTAATACACATCTGGCGCTTGGTTCTGTTCATAAATATGACCCGAGAGTACTTTTGTCGTATGATGCCATAAACTCATTTTCACAAAAATGTCGCTTGGTTCCTTTCTGATAAACATGACCCAATTTTACTTTCCCGCACTTTCAAAACTAAAATGCGTGCGGAAAAGTGTAGAAAAATTACTTTTAAATGCACTTTTGATTTTCTTAAATTCGTTCTGGTTTAACAAAAAATGGATAGTTATGTTTAAAAAAGTCGAACTTCATTTTCATACCACTTTCGAACACTTTCAACCGCGTAGGAGATAGCCAGACACGGGAAGTTTGAAAGTTAAACGTGAAGTATCTCAGTTCGATTCCCCGCTGAGGTGTTTTCAGTATTCGAAAGTGTTCTGAAAATGGTGTACTACTTTTTTAAACATAATCATACATTTTTTTATTAAACCAGAGCGAATTTAAGAAAATTAAAAGTGCATTTGAACTTATTTTTCAACGACCTCTCCAAATTTTTTTATTATTTTTAACGATAGTTTTCTACAGGAATCCATATGTCGCATCTTATAAATAAAACAGTTTATATAAAGACTTTGACAGCTCTTCGAACTTCAAATTCGAATTACCTTTTCGTAACTGGCTATTAGTTCATAAAACATATAATTAGAAAGTGGCTAACTTCATCTTCAGGGTTGTGACGTAACTTTAGTGAAAGTTGCAAACATTTAGGAACTCTTAGATTCCAGTTTTCTCCTGAATTATTCGGCTTAAAGGAATATTCTCTTTATACCCTTCTTGGTGTGCGTCATCAATTGTTAATGTCATTCTAGCACATTACGTGTTGGAAGAAATGGAAAAAATGCAGGTCTGTGATCAGTTATAATCAAAATATCACAATAATGAACCGTTTAAATGTATTACAAACGTTAACCCTAATCTTTGATTTGAGAAATTTTATTAGTTGATGTTTAGATGACGTACAAGCGCGACCTATCAATCGGGAGTAATTACAACATTCAAAATATGATGCAGACGTACCTTTCGTAGCGGCAATGTTTCTTACGTCTTTTTCTAATGTTCCTCTGACAGTTCTCGTCAGGTCTGCACATTGTTGTTTACGGTCAATTATTATTTATGAAAAGTGAATATTAATCTTATTGTTATATTTATTTAAATAATACACAAATATGCCTATATACATGGAAAAACATCAGCATTTTGAAAAGTATTTTCATTTAGAAAAAGAAGCTGGTAATTATTAATTTCATAGCCTCTTCGAATTTGGCTGAATACGATCCTGATGATTTTATTTATTAAATTTAAGGTTAGCTATATGTCAAAATAGCAAATAAAATAAACGACATACCATATATACGTCAAAAACGAAGAAGGCTATTGAATGTACTATATCTACGGTGATTTTCTAGATGCTGGTCGCCCTCATATGGACGTCCCGTTTGCAACGAAGAAAGTATATGATGTACTGTATAAATGTAAAAATAATAAGTTTCCAAAAGCTATTTAACTTATTTGTTAAACTTAATCTTTGATTCCTCAATCTATTTTATTGTCTATGTTCCATAAAGGAGTTCCCCCGCACCCCTGATACTTATAGATGTTTGACTTGAATTTTCACAACTGTTATTATAAACAGATGATCTTTATGGGTTGGTTACTGCGGAGTTGTGCCAGAGGCCAGAGTGTCAGTCTGGCTTTCGTGCAGGCCGAGGTTGTATCGACAAAGTTTTCACCTTGAGCGCTGTTATTCATTTACATATTAGTCAGAAAAAAAGAAAAATGTTTGTCGATTTCAAAAGAGCCTTTAATTCGGTCCCGCATAATTTATGATGGCTAAGACTATTTAATCTTGTAGTTCGTCAAAAATTGTTTGATTAATAAAAACATTTTATTCACAAGCCACTTTTCAAATACAAAGATTTGACAAAATAATACGATCTAAAACATTACGTGGTCTACATGTCTACAAGGAGACCCAAGGTATAAATATCAATAATAAAAATGATACTAACACTCCTGTACGCTAATGATCTCGTTATCCTGACTCATTCTAAAATTGATGTTGCAAAGAAACTGAAAATGTTGGAAAAATATACTGACACCAATAGTTTAACTGTCAAATCTGAAAAAACAAAAATACCAAGCTATAAATTTCATTTTAACAACGAGATAATAGAATAAAAGTAATACATATACATAAGGATGTATTGATATCTAGTTAGCCTAGACCAGTTCCATGCATAAACAAAATATTGCGTTACTACAGCAACGACCAATAACTCATTAGAAGTGTCAGTGTGAAGTTGGACGTCAAAAAAGTAAACCAGATCTACGCAATAAATTAAAAGAAAAAAGGTGTCCACCGAAATTGTGAAAATCGAAAAATTGGAGTATTAAGCCATCATCAAGTACCTGGTATTTAAAAGGGTTAAGAGGCAAGCAGATTTACGAAGATATGCTTAATACCCTTGGTAATCCATGTCCTTCGTCCTCTCTAAGACCTAAGAAGTTTCGTGTCCAAAAATCTGCTGGAAAAAATCCTGCTTCAGTTTTTTAGGATTGCCATGGAGTAATCATGATTGATTTTTTGGATAAGGGCAGAACAATAACCAGAGATTACTATTCGACATTACTGACCACTCTACGGAGAAAAATTAAATAGAAAAGACGCGGAAAGCTATCCAAAGGTGTTTTGTTTTTGCAGGACAACGCCTCTGCACACAAATCTTATGTTGCCATGCAAAAAATTCGTGATTTAGGGTTTGAATTACTAGAGCACCCCCCTTATTCACCAGATTTGGCTCCGCCCGACTATCATCTCTTTCCTCAACTGAAAAAAAGTTTAAAAGGTCGTAAATTTTCTTCCAACGAGGAGGTAATAAAGGATGTGGAGGTCTGGTTTGCAGAGCAAGAAGAGACATTTTTTTTGAAAGGTCTAGAGACGTTGCAGGTTCGCTGTAATAAATGATAAATGTCCAATTAAGAGGAGAATATGTTGAGTAATGAAATATTTTAACATTGAAATTTTGTTTGGTCCTATAGTAGGTTAAGAATTTTTCAATATACATAGGTGTAACGTTTACTTCTTATGGCTTATTCAGCGAAATGTCAACTGTAGCTGAAAAAAAGGTAAACAAGCCGTTGGCGCTATCATTCCTGTGTTGTGTAAGACAAAAATTGACATGCGGTACCCTAAAATCAAATTGTTTTAACCTCTAGCGTTCAATGTTACATTTAACATTGTCTTTGTTTGGGTCCGCGTTATAAAGAGTGCAAATACTGCAAATACATTCCCTAAAACTAATCCTCTTTGGCTATACCACAAAGTATAATTGGGCAACACAAATCAAAGATTCATTGTAGTTATGGAATAATTCACGTTATCGTCATTTAACAACATAAAAAACAACTGTTTTCAATATTATACCTTCCTGTACCAATCCTCTATTGCTACATCGTCAGCGTACCTTATCATAGCTATACATATATGTATAATGCTTCCACCACAACAAGCAATTATTTATTATTGAAGTCACCAATCTGAATCACCGAGTAAAAAAATGCGCAAAGTGTATGCATCACCGACTGAAATTAGTTTATTTTCCTGTTATTTTTTCATTATTCAAGCATATTCTAACATTAAAAAATCAATAGTTATTAGATCTGGAAACCTAGTAAGCTATTGTGTGCATTTTTTTTTTCGAATAAAATTTCGAAGGTGTTGAAATTTACGGCAAATTTACGAGAAAAGACAACCAAAGATAAATTAAATGAATTTGTAGGTAGTATCGATTATTGAGCCGGCAAAATTTATTAATTCTATATCAGAAATTCAAGCGTGACTCGTGAAATGCCAATTTTAATGGATCGTATAATTCAATATGTCACAAATTGCGACTTCAAAAGCAATAATAATAAAAATTCCGAACGCGCTTTTACCACAGTATGGCATAGATTTTCACAAACATTTTCATGTTGATTTTCAAAGCGTAATAAAATGTCTATATTCGTTTTATTCAACTTGCTTTACGTAGGTACATACAGCATTATAAAATAGGAGTTTTTTTTTTCATTTATCATTCATACAGTGTGACTCATTTAAATTGGAAACCCTCGTGTATTTACATTTATCATTATTGTTATATTTAAACTGATTTTTGCATCTCATCCAAACTTATATTGGATGTATGTATGTATATATTTTGGGGTGACATTCACTGAGACTTTATTGTGCCTCCTTACTTCTACTTACTATCTGAGGAGAGTCTCAGAAACTAGTAGTTCCTTTAGTCCTATTTCCCGGAGGTATTTTAGGATGTCTGCAGGCTTCAACTTAGGTGAATGTTCCTCTTCTAACCAGTAATCTCCCAGGTGCTGTGCTCTAGGATTCTAAAGTGCAAAATCTGCATTCTTCTCCCTCCACTATTTTGAGATTTTTCAGGTGCCCATTTAGGCGACAATGTCCCGTTAGGATCCCTGTTAAGACTCTTAGCGCAGTTTTACTTTGACTTATGCATTCATTTGATATCAACAGATTGTAGTCACCCAGAAGAGTCTTCACTCTGAAAAAGATTTTCTTGAATAAAAGAAATTTTTTTTAGGATGAACAAATCTGAAGTTTGAATAGAGTCAACCAAACAGAGGTGTTAAGTTAAAATTTCGGTTTGTTTAAAATTTCAAACAAGAGTTTGGTATCATTCAAACTAATTGTAGTGTTATATAAACATTCAGGTGATTAGATTTGAGGAAATTATATCTTCAATTCAAACTCCAAGTTGTTCACTTCAAACAATTAATATTTTAATATAAACAATTAATTTCTTTAAAACGTTATGACCATCTCTTGTTTTGAAACTTGAGTTGTTTATTTTAAACAACTCCAAGTTTAAATGGAACAATATATTTTTTAAAACTTCAAAATAATTTCTTTTGTGCAAACTCGAGTTGTTTAGTTTAATTGATGTAAATCAAATAATCCTTTTATTATGTATTTTTATAATGAGTCATATTAGAATGTTTGTGCAGCATTGACAAAGTTCTACAAAACTAAAACCAAATTTGAAAAGTCTAGATTGCTGAAAAGGTAATTTAAGTGAAAAGTCTTGCTATCTGTCCAAACATATTTATTGAAGAATTATATAACACAAACATAGAATCATTGATTTTGAGTACTACTACTACTTGTAAACACGTGTCGAAATATACAAAACTTAAAAAGTACCTACATACATAGAGACGAATTCAAGGATTAATCTATGTAGACAACTAACCCGGTTAGTTTTGTAATGGAATACCATGATTGCCACTCAAAACACAAATATATACATAGCAGCAAAACACACCCTTAGGTGGGACAATTCACACACATCCAGTAAATCCATAACTTGGCCACAGGTTAATGATGAGATATTTTAAAATCGGTGACTTGGCACTAAATGTTCAACTTTAAAGTATAACCGTTGTATGCATACAATCCATACAAAACACCATAATATAAAGAAATTGAACTTTTAACGGGTTTTGTCTCTGATCGTATGCATACAATAGGTACCTACGGTCCACGATATAAACACACCGAGTACAGAGACAAGGGCCAAGTACCTACTTACTTATTATCTGCAGTCCAACTACTACTATGACGAAACGAGAGGGGTGAGGTTTTCACGTTTCAATGCTCGTGAATGGGTGTTTAATTTCTTTAAAACACAGAATTTAGAAATGTTTTTTAATTTCAAAGAAATATATTCTTTGAACCAATTATATGCAACAATGTAGAATAACATTATGGCATCTATACTTTCAAAGCAATGATTCATTATCTATAAGAATTTTATATTTTGATTTAAACAAATTTATATATTTTTAACAAATATTCCCTTTATATTTAATAATTGCCATATTTGAAACAAATAAATGTGAACTTTAATTTCAAACAATTCATAATATATATTTAAACAGTTCAAATTTCTTTATTCAACACCTATTGCTTTGAGTTGAACAACATTTGTTATTATTATAAAATTTTTATTTAATAAATGTAATTGTTCAATTCAAACCAACCGTTTTCAGCGTGAATGAATATTCTTTAAGTTAAATCATTGCAATATTTGGAAGAAAGTTATCCAAATAGTAATTGCAAACAATTTATAATTTCAATTCAAACAATTTGAATTTTTTAATTGAACACTCAATTCTTTTGTATTTATTACAAATTGTTAATTCTAAACAAATCATTTTCAAACAAATACGTTTACTTCAACCAAACAATCCTTTTTCAGAGTGTTGCATTGTATAAGCCCTACTATATCTTTCCAATGGTCAGATCTATTGATATTAAACGGTGATTCTTATCATAAATTACTAATTTAGGA
>CAJUYI010005957.1:0-14608 GCA_910591695.1 Galerucella pusilla
CGGGATTGGTTTTTGATTAACAAGGTTCAAATGTTTTCATATATTTTCAAAATATACAATGTTAGACAAAACAAATAGATAATAATAATATTTTAAATAAATAACGTTTTAAAAATATATTTCGCATAGTAAATTTCGTATTCAAATGTGCTAGAGCAAAAGGAGAGAAGCCATGGAGTGATTTTTAAAGAAACGGATGCAGAAAAAATTTTAATACAATTAATAGGTTGAAAATAGATATCTTTGAGCAAAATAAGATGATTTTAAAAATAGGACAGCCAAACTCCTCCAGATTGATTATGTTTTGCAGAATTGTCAAGGACC
The DNA here is from genome assembly GCA_910591695.1 of Galerucella pusilla. Classification (NCBI taxonomy): domain Eukaryota; kingdom Metazoa; phylum Arthropoda; class Insecta; order Coleoptera; family Chrysomelidae; genus Galerucella; species Galerucella pusilla. The sequence goes on from CAJUYI010005957.1 coordinate 325, forward strand.
GATGACAATATACACATAGATTCAAAAGTTTTGCATCATCTTCTTCGGATGCGAAGGAATTTTTTTGCGCTAACAATTTTTTGTTGGCTTGTTCATCAATGTTTACCAATTCAATATGTTCCATATTTTTTGCAATATACAGATGTTTACAGTTTTTTTTGTAAGATAACATTTTTAGTGTGATCATTTTAACATTCAAGGCATTTGATTTTTACGATTTCAAGTGCAAACATGAATCGTCAAGTCATAAGTGAGATTGACCGTGCAAGAATAGTGGCTTTAGTTGAAGTAGGTCATTCTCAAAGGTTCGTGGCAAACAGCGTTGGCGTTTGGCAAAGTGATGTGTCTCGTATATGGAACCGGTATCTCCAGACCAATTCTCTTCGTGATAGACCTAAAAGCGGTAGAAGGCGTGTTACTAATCAGCGGCAGAACCGCTATATCCACTTAACTTTCCGAAGAAACCCGACCATGGCAATACCAGCACTCCAAAGAGATATGAGACATGCGTTGGGAGTTCAAGTATCGATCTCGACATTACGAAGACGAATACTTGCAACAGGTTTGAGGTGTCGCCGATCAATAAGAGTGCTCAGACTACAACCTGAGCACAGAGTTCGCTGATTACAGTGGGCCCAAGAACACGCGGCCTTGCCTGAGGAATTTTAAAATTCGGTGTTTTCTTCCGACGTGACAAGGATTTGTTTGGTACAAGATAGCCATCGAAAACGTGTGTGGCGGGATACAACGAGAGTTACTCAGCTTGCCCATGCTCGCCCCGTGCCGCCTTTTAGAGGAGGAAGTGCTATGTTTTGGGTTGTTATCATGTTAAATGATCGCACAAAATTAATTCATGTGGAGGGAACGATGACTGGTGATAGGTAGGTATATCAGAGAGATTCTACATCCTCACGTGAGACTATGGCGCGCAGCTGTTGGCAATTCCTTCGTTTTTATGGACGATAACGCCCGACCTCATCGGACCAGAGCTGTAAATGAGTATCTTGAAACTGAAGGGATCAATCGTTTGAACTGGCCTGCCCTATCTCCTGACATGAATCCCATAGAACATGCTTGTGACATCCTTGCCAGGGCAGTGGCAGGACGCAGAAATCCACCCAGGAGTGTACAAGAGCTTGTTCATGCGGCCCAAGAAGAATGGCGAAATATTCCTCAACAGAATATCAATAATTTGGTAAACAGCATGGGCAGGCGACTTCAAGCATGCATAAATTCACGTCGACCAATATTTTGCTTCATAAGTTTCAGTTTACCAAGAAAAGCTGAAATTTCACTCTTTGTTTTTATCAAATTGAGGCTGTCCCCTTGTAACTGTAGGTTGAGGTCATTGAATTTTTTGAACAAATCTGTCAAATACGCAATGTCTGCTTTGAAATTCATGAGGTTTTCTTTTAAAACAGGATCTTTAGTGTTCAGAAACTCTAAAACAGAGTCGAAATGCAAATAGAATCTTGATTGACATGCACCTTTCGACAACCAGCGTACTTCGGTATGTAGCAGCAATCGTTGGAAGTCCTCATCATTTTCTTCGCACAATGAGCAAATAAGCGCGTATTTAATGCATTGCTCCTTATTTTGTTAAATGCATTAATAACAAATTGATGCGCTTGGTGCAATCTATCACTCAATTTTGTCTGCCTATATTATTGTCTCCCTATATTCACAGGAGAAGTCAAGTCGGGTTACCTAATACATTTTTATAGACCTCCGTTAACGAGTTGTGGACCCCATTTTTTTTCCACGCAAGCGTAGACCATTGTCGGGCTCCCGTGGACCCCTGGGGGTCCGCCTGGACCACTTTGGGAATGAATGTTCCAGTTCATACTTTTTGGTAGAGGTTAGTTGTTTTGAGGAGTTTCAATGTCTTTGGGACTTCAGCGGTGCAGTTTAAAAGTTCTTTCAGGTTTGGTCTTAGGTCTAGGCGTTTATATGTAATGGTGTACTCCTGGCAGTCGGTGAGAATATGTTTAACGGTTGAAGCACTATTGCAGTGACGGCAGAAGATTGCAGAAGACATCAAGTAACCATGTGTGTATCTGGTATGGTTGATCCGCAATCGTCTAATGACAGCAGCTTCTCTCCTGGCTTGGAAATCGATGGGGGGGGTCAGCCGATTAATGGTTGTATATTATGAAGGGCTTTTTTGCTGTTGTGCCAGAAATTTTGCCACCTGGGAACTGGAACGTTGTTGTGGTGATGGAAGAAGAGGCTTCTTCAGCAAGGTGGTCAGCGTTTTCATTGCAAGTAATTCCAATGTGAGATGGAAGCCAGATAAGACAGACTGTTACATCATGAGCTGAGAGAGTTTGATAGATGTCATGGATGTTTTGAACTATTGGATGGTCAGTAAAGATAGTATTGAGTGAATCAATTGAGGAAAGTGAATCGGTACAAATGACGACGCGCTTGACAGGAGAAGAGATTTCCTTAAAAGCTTGGAAGATGCTATATAACCAACTAACCAGTGTGAACACTACATGTTGAGGGCAGCCGATAGGGACCTATTAGTTCGTGACGGAGCAGCCAACACCAAAAGAAGTTTTGTTTTGTTTTTTCTAATATTTCCAAAAATGCTTTCCAAAAATTCTTTATTAGTATGTTGGGCGATTAATGTTTTTTTAACTTGGTAAGAGAGGTATTGAATAGAGGAAGTTGCTTAGTCCAAGGAGGGATATAAGGTTGGGGGAGCGGAGTGATCATTGAAAGGTCGGTTTTCTTAAGTAATGGGAAAAGAAGATCGGCAATAGATTTTATGCTACGTTTGGAAGTAGTGTTGGAAGGATGATGTTGAGATATATTGATGTAAACAAAGGGTAAACAGGGTTAGGAGGGTTGGAAGATGTTGATGCAGCGTATGAAACGAAGAGGGATTTGACGTCTTAGGAAACACCCTGTATATTGGTGCTGATATGGCAAAAGGATTCTGGTTCTCAAAAGTACGTCAGTCCGTTTCTTTGCTAATTCATGTGATATTTTTAATCAGTATGTCCTGGAGACCACAAAAGAAATTTTCATCATTTCCATTCTTCCATATCTTTATCAATTTTAATCTGGACATATTATCCTATGTGGTTGATTACCACCTAAAAGATGCTTGTGGTCTCCTCAAACTCTCTGTGTGTTTGGTTCCGGAATGTTTACAAATATTTCCACTTCAGAGTATTTACAATTGATATTTTTAAGTTTATATTCAATTACTGGACCAAGTTTAAGTCTTCAAACTGGCGTTTGTTCATTTTGAACAGAGGCAGGATCAGAGCTGTCGATAAATTCAATTAATTGCCTCAATTCCCGCAAAGTGTTTGTTTTATTGGAAAAATCCTGTCAAAGAAATGAACGCCGTCAATCCAAATGATGTGTGATCGGTAATACAAAGGATTCGAGGCCGTTGTTGGCGGTTTAATTTAGTTGGTATGTTTTATTTGACAAAATTTATAAATTTCAGGATCTAATAAATATTCTTGTACACCTGTAAAATACCGACAGAGCATCGATCCGAACTTCTCGTTTAATGAAAAGTAGATGTAGGCTTCCGTTTTAATCAATCTTCCGGAAAGAAGTGCATGAGATGCAGTGAATTTACTTTTCTAAAATATTTACACTTTTCTTCGGGTAATCTAATTTCATACCTATGGCATCAAGAAATTTGATGTACTTTTTTACTTACTCAATTTTTTTTTTTTGAAATCGCTCTGTTTCTCTACCAGCTTGTACAGGACGAAATAAAAGACGTGCATTCACGGCTAAGCAGCCTTCTACAGACCGAAAACTATTGACTAGAGTCACGTTTTCCTTAAAAACTTTATTATTAGACTGCAAACAATGTAATAACTTGGATTTACACATCTAGAGCGAACATTTCGCAGTATTGGTTTAGTACGAGGAATAAATATGCTGTATCGAAAAAAATGGATATATGAAAACAATTTCTACAAAAGAATTATAAAATAACATTACTGTCAGAAACGTTTACAATGTGTTGATAGATTTGAAGACAACCTAGGCACAAACATTGTTTGAGGTTTGTTAATAATATTGAAATTAAATGGAATATAATTAATTTGTATTTTTTATTATTTAATTGAAGAACCATTTCATGAACATTTCGGGACACATTAAAAAGATCCAACAGCAGCACTATACAACAGATTTATTGAAGCTTTTTCCTACTGCGCCATGAAATATACTTGACTATTTCTTATAGTATTTTCATAAAACCGCTTTATAACAGTAATATGAAAGGTAGTTGTTTGGATCCTAAAAGCCAGAGGATCTGAACATTAATTGGTTTAATGTTCAGATCCTCTGGTTTTTAGGATCCAAACACCAAAGTTTCACGAAACTCTCGATTGAGAGAATGTGAGTCTATAAAATTAAGATTGGAGAATCTTCAAAACATATATTTACCAGAATCACTTGAAACCAAAACTGGCATAATAATAGGTACAATACTAAAACTTATTGATTTTAACACTCTTTCTCTCAATTGAGAGTTTCGTGTAACTCGCGACAAGTTCGTGAGACTTTGGTGTTTGGATCCTAAAAACCAGAGTATCTGAACAGTTGAAGGTGAACCTTATAAACTGAAAAGGAAACATGAAATCACAATAAATGTCAACAATTATTTAGCCATTTTAGTACTTAATTCTGTTTTCACATTTTACACCTTTTGATATTGTCAAGGGTCTCAACTAAAACCAAGGAACCAAACTCTCTGAAAGCACTTTTGTAATCAGTTCCAAAATGGTATGAAAATGTCTAGGTACACTCAATAAACTTGGCGAGAAAAACATCGTCACATAATCCAGGACACTCTGGAATAGAAAAAGGCAGATGAAATAGCGAAGAGGGAACAGAAGATCCCTTCTGGGGGCCAAAACCCCTATGCCATATCAGCTCCAATGTAATATTGGCAGAAAATTTTATCAGTTCTACAATGTTTTTCTCGATACAACCAAAGTCTCTTTCTGAACATTAGTACGAATGTCCTACTGTCTAGTCAGATTAAAACAGGTATCCTAACAGGACCTGAATGGGCACATGAAAAAACTCAAAATAGTGGAGGAACAGAATTGTAGATTCTGTGGAACGGAATAATTTGAAAATTACTTTCTAAAGCGCAGACCATTCACTAAGAAGCAACAGCTACTTCCCTGACATTATTCAACGAATTATATTGAATTTCACTAATAAGTTGAACGGGGATGGTATATCTACTTGAACCTGTTATCTTCAACTTCTAACTTTAGAAACCAAAAGTTTATCCCACTGGGGTGGTTTTATTTATTATACTGTTAGCTAATCGAAAGAAATATTGCCAAGCGACTTATTTATTCAAAAACCTAAATGCTGAAAATTTTTATGTTTATTGGTTGATAAATTTGTGCTACCCTGGCAATAATTCTTTTTGTGTATTATTCACAATATTCTTCAAGGTTTTGGTGAATGTTTTTTCACGACTTCCAAGCAATTGTTCAGGTATAAAGTATGATTTCTGTTTTTCCGGAGTTTAAAATCAATACTGACTCGGAGCTGAAGTAAGCGCCGAAGTGTGCAAAATTATTTAAAAAATATCAGTCTCCGAAGTATACAGGGTGATTCATAAGAAATGGGCCAAATTATAAATCTACGTTCAGAAGGCCAAAATGATAATATTTTCATTAACAATAATGGGTCTGAGTCTGCTCCTTACTGAAGGCGAAAAAAATTAAATAGATTTTTATAAATAGATCAGCTACTTTTCTACATAATGACTTGAAAATTGGGTATGAACTAGTTTTTGTAAGGGTAAACAAGAATGTATGATAGGATTTAAGTTAACTGTCGCCACATGCGCCATATGAATTAGATAAAATCAGCTACAAATTTTTTATCGCTCATTATTTTACAACTTACTTATTCAATTTGGATAGCCCCATCATTTCTGTAGAAAAAAGCTATACTTCTTTGATCTTCAAAATATTCAAGATTTTCGAGATATTTGAATTTTACTAATTCACTACATTTCACGGTGGTCAACATAGCATTAATCTGTTAAGACACAAGCATGCCAATAAATGTGTTTTATTAAGTAATTTTTGTATGGTTTCATTTTAATATTATTACCAATTATCAATTACGGTTAGGTAAATGTCAACATTCCATGGCATGCTTGTGTCTTAACAGATTAATGCTACGTCGACCAACGTAAAATGTAGTGTAGTGAATTAGTAAAATTCAAATATCTCGAAAATCGTTAATATTTTGAAGATCAAAGAAGTATAGCTTTTTTCTACAGAAATAATGGGGCTATACAAATTGAATAGGTAAGTTGTAAAATAATGAGCGATAAAAAAATTGTAGCTGATTTCATCTAATTCATATGGCGCATGTGGCGACATCTACGAGTTAACTCAAATCCTCTCACACATTCTTGTTTACCCTTACAAAAACTAGTTCATACCCAATTTTCAAGTCATTATGTAAAAAAGTAGCTGATCTATTAACAAAAATCTATTTTTTTGCGCTTTAACATCCTGTACCTTAGTAAGGAGCAGACTAAGACTCATTATTGTTAATGAGAATATTATTTCTGAACGTAGATTTACAATTTGGCCCATTACTTATGAATCACCCTGTATATTGTTTAAACGTTGATTGTAGTAAGTAATTGGGAGAAGAAAAGTATATAAAAATATTACAGACAACTGGAACAAGAAAATAATTGGTCAAAGCTTGGAGCTGCTCAAAGACTACATAAATTGACAAAGGTTTCGGAGAGATCAATTATCACAATTATCGGAAGTAATTGCACAAGTGCATCAAAATTACCGATAATTTTGCATGACAGTGTGTTGTCTAAAAACTGCATGGGTTCATTTTCATATTTTGGAGAAAGAGCCCGTCACCGAAGGTGGAGGGAACTTTCAACAAAATATGAAAATGACCGAGAAAACACGCTCGAATGCAAAATTATCTGGTTATTTTGATGCACAAGTGTAACTCGGGGGAATATTTCCCGAATACAAATATTGGTTTAAATATTAAATTCCTATTGTTTTTTTTAATACAAAATATGCATTTTAAAACATGCTGTTAGGTACCAACAAAATAAAAAAACCAAAATTGCAATTTTTTCACTATTTTTTTCAACTATTTCATTTGTGTTGTTTCATCCAATGTATATTTTTTTCAGCACAAAAGCTCATAAACTGTCGCCACACGTATTGTCTGTTGTGTTTGGTGTTCTTTGGTTCGCTTTCCATCACTTTATTTTCTATAATTCCCAATGAATCACATCCGAAACGATACATTTGAAAAAATATTTTTCGACTTTATTTGTCAAACTGATTTTATTTTCAATTATCATGGATTTACAATGGGATTACCGTGATTACGTAAACAATGCAATAGAGTACAAGCATAAATTTTGCTATTGGTGGGAATTGACGCTTTATCAGGTCTCCTAACACCTTGCATGCCTATTTTTTCAAAAAATATAAACTTAACTATAAAACGACTTTGAAAATCATAATATTGAAAAGTTCGCCAAAACGCGCTTTACGTCATAAACATGGCTGCCCCATGGAGTAGAACCACGTAGAACCACGATTCAAAACATTTAAAAAAGGTGGGATAACGATCAAACTGTTAGCAGAAAAAGAGGAACTAGAAGACCATTTATAACTACAGCGGAGCAAGACGAAGCATTAACAGGGAAAATCCATTCCATGCGAGGAATTATTTGGATATTTCAGATGGAGTGATGTTACCATCGGTTAGGGAAATCTTCCCCAATGATACTTCTATTTTTCAGCCTGATAATTGCTCAGTGCACACTGCTCGCAGCGTACGCAATTATATTGCTGAAAATAACATTGAAACGCTACCATGGGTCGCTAAAAGTCCAGACCTTAATCCAATAGAAAATGTTTGGGGACTTATGGTAAAAAAATTAAAAAATTTAAATACAATTCCACGAAACAAAGAGCACTTATGGACACTAATAGAAGAAACCTGGGAAAGCTTGAGAGAAGATGAACATTTAACATTAAATTTAACTGACTCAATGCCTACAAGATTACAATAACTTATCAATAATAATGGGGGTATGACACGTTATTAATTATTGAATGTAAACTTTCATGGCTTTCATGCTACCATGGTCTATGATCTATTTGTTAGTTCATTTATTTGAAATGTTTTAATTCTGAATTACGTGGATCTCGTATCCAAATCTAAAACTGTAAATTTTTCTATTGAAATTTTTTAGTTATTTTTGAAATTTTATGGCTACAAATGCACAATTGTTTGAATCAGGTTTTCTAATTTTTCTCGATTCTATTGTTACTGAAGCATTAGTTTTCTATATCTTTTGCATGTATTCGTATAAATAATCAGATAAAGCTATGTTTAGCTCCATTCTAGTTAAAACTGGTCTTCCATTTCCAATTTTTCCTACAACAGTTTGATCCTTGTCTCACCTTTTTTTAAATCAGTCATCTAATTAACCAACCAAATTTTATTTAAAAAAATATTCGAACCTGTAAAAATGTAATACTTTTGTATTTATTACAATATCACACTATTTCTAAATTTAAGCTAGTTACTGTTTGTGTATAAATGATATAATAGATTTTTCTTTTTTCCAATTTGTTTTATTGCTTTACAAAATTTAATTTCATCATATGTAACATTTTTGTTGAGCTGGCATCACTGCCCTAGAAATTATACCATAACAGCTGGTTTAGCATTGACAATTTTTGAAAGATCAATTTACACAGCTACAAAAACACTATTTTGGATTATAATAGTTGTACCAGTTTTATATGACGCGATGGTCTAGGAATCCACCATAAAAACATAATTTTCTTACGACCACACATTGAAATATGGTTGGTATATATTAATAATGCATACTTTAAATCGTACTTACGATAATGCTTTAACTCCTCTTATTTCTTCTGCATTAAAGCAGCTGTTTGACTTCATAAATTCAAGCAGCATAAATGAGTCTACATTGGGCAACTGATAGTTTGTGCTTTTACAAAGCCTCCGTTAGCCATATCTTTACTCACAAAATATGGAAGAATCGTCACTGAACACTAAACTAATAAATAAAATATATTCTTCTGAAAGTTTTAAAATATCCTCGGAAATATCGAACATGTATGTCAACTTTCTACTTCACGTTGACTTTTAGAAATAAAAAAAGCACACACAAACACGTAATGGTCTCAAACAAACATATAAATGATATTTTTACGTCGATGAACCAATTAATAGTTGATTAAAATACAATATAAACACACAACTACACATTATGAAATCTAATGCAATACCGGCCATATTGACATAAGTAAACACAAGAGATATGACATCACACGTATCATCGGCAGCGTTCGGAAATCCTCGGGTTGTGGTCGGAAAGTTCATCGGAATTTGAATTTTATTTCAAAATTTGTGAGTAATTTCCAATGGAGACTGGTTTATTCTATTATTAGTAATTTTTGATATCATATTTACTATTATAAATTAATATCCAAGCAAAATATGAAATATGCGTGTACTCTTTTATCGCAGCGCTCTTTTGGTTTCTACAGTGCAGTTACCGCTGTAATTAATCGATAATTGCACTCCTCTCATGGGATTTTTTACACATGAGGGAAATTTTCGGTAAAACAACTGCTATTTATCGGAAAAAGAAAGTACAAAAATCGCAAGTGTAATAAAGAAAAAACTTTCTGAAACCGCTTCTGCTTCTGCTCACAGATTTCCTAATCTCGTCGACAAACTGTGAAACGGTGAAAATTAATTTTACTCACAACTATACGATACCATACTGTGCTACTGTTTTCGGATTGAAGACTTCCAGCTGTGGGCTCTTTTCTTGAGTCACTCGTGTTGGTGTTGAGTTAACGAAATATCCTGGAATGGTGTATACATATCTCAAATTATCTCGAGCAAATACTGATCAAAGAATTCTATTTTATGAACTTGCCGAAGATTATTTGGAAAAAAAAAGCTATATTATTTCGAGAAATGTTTTAATGCTGGTATTTGTGATAAAAGACAAACAAATCATATCAACAGGTTCTCTTCAAACTTGAGAGCGAACTGGTATGCAAGCATTTGCAGAAACCACGAAAGTTTAAAATTCACTTCAAGATTATCCAAGAAACAACGGAGCCATGAGACATTTATTCAAATAGATTAAATTGGATGAATGTTGTGTTTTTGAGGGTGGAAATTAGCAAGTTCATTCGATAAATAATTTTAAGATGTTTATGATTTTCATACCCAAAACATTTTTAAACATTTTTTCCTCAGTGTTTAGATCGACATTATATTACTTCTCAAAAGTGAGAGATGAGCGACATCGAATAAAATATAGTCAAATGCAGTAATATCATACGGGTCATACGATTCAACAAAAATATAGGTACTCACCGTTTTTGTTTTCTTTTATGGCGTTTAATCATAACTTCCAAATAAAATCCGTAAAGGCGGCGCCAGACATGCGGCATTCGGCGAGTACCGAGCGACTGCTCGCCAAGCAGCAAGTAGTGTGGACGGGTTCATCGCTACTTGCCGATGGCCAATTTTAGTCTTTGTGCAGTGCTCGCGTAGTTCCCGTTGTTTGTCGGTCTTTTGAAGCAACATCAAAGGAAACGAGTATTGACCGTATAACGCTTTGAATCCGCATCCAACGAATGGCGAATATCTGGTTTAGGTGCTTGTCATTTGGTGATTACTCCGCGCACACCTTGCCGAATAACTCAACTACTTGCCACTCTGCGAGCAGTCGCCCCGTACTCGCCGAATGCCGCATGTCTGGCGCCGCCTTTAGATGAATAAGACAGACTTATGCAATTTCAAAGGGGGAAAAAAGGATATGTATTTAGCTCTCTGCGATTCTAAAAAGTCTTCCATCAGCGAAGTTTTATTGACTATTTAAAGTGACAATATGAATAATAAGAAGCAAATCTATAAGTCTCTCTTAAATTGATTACGGGTCGATCATATAAATCAAAATTACAAATTTTAAAATCAATACAAGGTTGAGATTTACATTGGGAGCATTCGGGGATACCTCCTTTGAAATATAGGAGACAAACCCTGCTAATTAACTACGAAATTGAGATATGGTCTCAACAGTCATATCCAGTATATACTAAGATGTTCTCAAAAGAACAGTTTGACGTATTTGACCGCCGAAGCACTATTACCAGACCAGCAACTCGAAGACTTCATGAATTAATTGGAAGGTTACAGGAAGAATTGACCAGCCCAAACCCATTGATGAATATGACACTGCGCCATGGACAAATAATAAGACACAAGTCTACAAAGAATCTACGCTTTATAACAAACAAACAAACAAAGACATTCATATGACAGAAATTAATCTAATAGTGGAAAAGCAGGGACGATGTCATCTTATATATACGGATGGATCGAAAACAGACGAAGGTTGTGGAAGCGCTTTTGTATGTAACAATCAAAAATTCTCTTGGACTCTTCCCCGGAATTCGAGTGTATATACGTGCAAATTATATGCAATCTGGCAATGTTTGAAATATATTGATCACCTGGGAATCCAAACAACACTAGGTAATATTTTGTGACTCTCTTAGTTCACTCGAGGCGATTGAAAACACTTTCAAAAAAGATCCTTTAGTCAGAAGAATTCAGGCTTTATTAAGCTGGCTCCAACTAGAAAGTAAGACAGTGTGTTTATGTGGATACCCAGTCACGTGGGGATTCAAGGCAACGAATTTGTAGACGAAGCCGCCAAGCAGGTAGCTAATATAGTGAAGAAATTGAAGACATACCTGTAAGATTCCAAGATCAATATAATCACACAGGCCAAAATGATTACAAAATTGGAGAAGGGAATGGATGAGTAAGCAAACACAACTTCAAGAAATAAAACCATCAATTGAAATAGAAAACACATTTCAGGATTTTAGACTGAAGGAACAGACTAAGAATAGGTCATACAAGACTTACAACATGCTATATGCTGAGAGGACAAAGACAGCCACTGTGCAGTACCTGTAAAACCCCATTAACAGTGCAGCATATTCTGATTGTTTGCCCCAAATATGCAATGAGCAGGCGGCAGCTACGCGTACCTGGAAATATGAAAGAAAGTTTGAATAGTAAAAATACGGCTTAAATAGTACTCACCTTTCTTAGATCAAATAACCTTTATAGAGATATTTGACAAAAAAATGAAACAACATTCATGAGTGGATGGGCTAATAATTTCAAGTAGTTGATGCCAATATAAAAAAAAGAAGCAAATTTCCGGTATTTTGCATCTTCAAGCGAAAAAAATGGTACTTAATCTGATGGATTATTTAGAGAATAAATAAAAAAGTGGAAATTCGTCAACCAGTGTGCAGAACACATCAACCATCATTATTTTCTCTCACTTCTATTTGTAATCTCACATTTTGGTAACCTCTGTGTCTTCTGATTTGATACATACGGTTAGTGACCTTTGAACCCGAACGATAAGAGCGCTTTTGGCTATAGTAACGACAATAAATGCAGTCCATCAATAATTTAAAAATTTTGGTAATTAATAATGAACCAAAATGATAGTTTGAAAAACTTTCTTAATTCTGTCGAAAGATTTGACGGTAAGTGCCATTCCTAATTCATTTAAGTAAACCGTGATCAATATTAATTCCAGAAAAAAATCCTGTGGAGCGAATTGATTTATGGTGCCTAAGGCGACAGAACACTTGATTGCGCTCCAAAGAGGATTTAAAGTATTAAAAACTTTAAACTTAAATCGACTTCAGCTTCTTTGAAGCCGTCTTATCGAATATAATGTTCCGGATAATAGTGTAAGGTTACACTCTTTAAATTCTGTTTAATAATATCGTTGTTGGGAAGATGGTGAATTTATTTCCAAATAAAACAAGTATTTAAAGTTTAATCAGGCGTATTCTACTATCATACTCTAGCACGGTGCAAACTCGAAACTTTAATAGCGTTTTCTGCTTGTTGCACTGGTGCGCACTAGTGCTCTGCACCTTTCGGATGTATCATTTTCCGGTTACCCTTTTTAGTACGAACTTTTTCAGTGCTGGGGGTCTATTCTGTAACATGTGAGAGTGCTCGTGCACGACAACTCATCGATATGAGTACTCTCTCACTCATCACTCACATGGACCATAGAAACCCTATTCACGATTATTCGACTCGCTTACTACATTTTGTCCAGCGTTGCCAAGTGAAGCGACTATCTTTGAACTATCATTAGATCTAATGTACTGTTAGTAGGTATGAATTTGAAAATATAAACTCTGATGAAAGCACAACCACCGTCTGATTCAGCATAAATGATGTTATTAGATATTTAGATGTGTAGTGAGAAAGAGTAAAGAGTACGATTTCAGTTCCCTTTTTATATCCTTCCGTAGCTAACATGAAAAATTTTAACACTAAATTAACATGGGTCTCAGAGACCGACTATGAAAAAACATGTCAGTAATGAAAAAAATTGTATTTTCTCTATTTTATTACTTGGGGGCAGGTAGTTAAATAAAGAAAATGTGGAATATAAATTTATTAAAATTTTTTTGATGATAATGACAACATGAAAATAAAATTTGTTAAAATAAAAAGTAACATTCTAAAAATTGCTATAAAAAAAACAAAAACAGTTTCTTTGGCACCAAAAAAATTTATGATATTTTTGAAACATCAGAAAACATTTTTGATAGAAAAAAAATCACTTCTCATGACAGACAAACTGAACAAAAAAAACAAAATGGCCCTAAGTTTCCAAACTAAAATCGCTGTCTTCCGCGCCTTCATCTACGTCCGTTTCAACCTCATCAAATAATTTTCGGAGCCTGTCCCGTTCTTCTTCATATGTAGAAACCATGCTTAAAATCTTAACAAAAATGAATAAATATAAGTGTTATACAGGGTGAATCACGACTTATGGCGAAACGGTAAAAATTTTGAAATGTTTATCACGTCAGTAGTTTGTACATTCATTTAGGCTACATTTTAAAATTATTTTGAAATATACAGGGTGTTCCAATAAAGTGTGGCGTATCAAAGTTATATTTTTTCTTATGGAACACCCTATATTTGATTGCATTTTCTGATTGCCCCCAAAATCTAAAATACTGTTTCATAATGGTTCCCTATACCTAAATACAGAGGGTTCCGAGTTATGTTGACTTTTTTAAAAATGTGAACATTTCGAAAAAAATTAATAACTCATTGATATAATGAATTCTAGCGAATTTTCTCT
>CAJUYI010005958.1:0-14606 GCA_910591695.1 Galerucella pusilla
GACAGGAATGTCAAAATTTCCTAGCGATTTGCGGAAAAAAAAATTTATATTGGACCAAAACTAAGGCCCGGTTGTAGATGCATAGCACAAAACAGTCCAACCTATAGTTTGGCAAGTTTATCTGTAGCTACGGGGCGTCGGTAAGAGGCGAGGAAAAACATGGCGTATATCTGTCAAACGTACAAATGGCGTACGGTACCTATTTTACCAAGTAAAACTGAAATTACAAAGGTAACTGACAATACGAACACCACTGGATACATCAATATCACTCAATTGACGAAGTGAGAGGGAAGATCTCACGCACGCGCTTGCCAATAAGAAGTAACCTGGTCGATAAAAATCACCAATTATGTAATCGGAGGGTGTGGTCATTATGGTTTTCGTACAACGTTGCCAGAGCTTTAAGAATCCCATAACAAATTTGGAAAAGTGTTCTCTTTTAATATTCATAAATTGGAAAATAATGTTAATAGAATAAATCCAAGGAAACAAGCACATTATGAAATTAACGTTCAATCATATTTTTAATATTGTTAATAATAAAAAGACCCATTTATAATTATTATCACTACATAATCAGTTCTTCTATTTTTTTATAGTTAAACGTGGCAATGTCGAACGTTTTTGACTGCATTCCTTTCACGGTCACAGATAAACTTGCCAAAGTATATAGAAGTGAAAGTTTATAGGATGACCTTGAATACAAAAATGAGGTTTCAAACCCATCCACCTGAAGCGCTAGTTGCAATTGAGTTGTCGAAACAGGCCTGGCAGCTAAGGCCTTTAGCACGAAAAGAAGAAAATATTTTAAAATTCATCAAAGCTGTCATATAGTTGTTGTTGTCTTTCATAGATTGTTCCCTTTTGCCATTTGCTGCTGTTATTTGTGTTTTAATTAGGTACTTTAATTCCTATCAAGTGTGATAATTCATAATATTTATAATAGTTGGTGTGAAGTGTTGCGTTTCTGGGTGTACAGACATTACATCGAAACGACAAAAGTTTCCCAAACATGACCCTTTGTTGTTGTATGAATGGGTTGCCTTTATTCGCAATTCAAAAACAAAAGGAATTAAGCGCTGAACAGATTTATAAATCCTACAAAGTTTGCAACAGATATTTTGAACCACAATATTGGGACAAAAAGGGGCCTCACTCGCAAAGCTGTTCCTACAATCCTTTCAGGATTGATCAAAAAGTGATGGGAAATACGTAATATTATCACTCTTAGGCATTACTTAGCGCGTGGTAAAATGTAAATTGCATTTAGAAATTCCTAAATTTGTTTTAGGAATTACCTGACTTGGAAATGGTTAGTGAAATCGGGCATTAGTCATTCAAAAAACAAACTTCCATTGAAAAAAGCACTATGAAATAGTTCTGAACCCATCCACTGCGATCGCTGAAATTCTTCTTTCCTTAGTCTGTTTTTCGGCCTCAGCTGCCTTGCCTAATTAGGCAACTCAATTGCAACTAGCGCTTCAGGTGGATGGGTTTGACACCACATTTTTCCATTCTAGGTAATCCTATTGGACTTTCACTTCTATAGGTTAGACTGTTTTGTGATGCATAGTTCAACTGTAGTTCTGCGTTGAACCGAGTTTAATTGCAAATTTTTGTTGTAAGTACGTCAGTCACTACTGATCTGTGGTTCAAATAGAAGTTTACGTGAACGGTCCTCGAAGGGCGTTCAAAGACGGTTCAAGAGGGTTTTGGCATTTGACGTTGAGTTGTTAACCTTAAAAAGTGAGGTTGAATATCTGATAATTCATTATTTCAATCAATAAGAACAAATTATTAGAAGAATTAACCGACGATGAAGATTTTTTACAAATTTTGAATGGTTTTTTACATCCTAGAAGACCGCAAACCTTTAGAAATAGACCCAGTCATTTTGAAATATGGTCTGATATTGAATTTAAATGTATATTTCGATTAGAAAAACAAACTGTGAGATTTGTAAGCTAACTTCACTGATATTATGTTGTGTAATAGAACCTAATTTTCAAGTTATTGGTCCGATTATGTAAAGCAAGAGGTGAAGGAACCAGAAGGAAGAAGACTTTTTTAGAGGAATTATTTATTTATCATTTTTATTTAAAAAATGTATGGCGTTTGCATTACCTGGATTTTTTAAATGTGGCTCTTAGTATAAAATTAATTTCTTTATTTAGCCTGTAATAGGCAATGAAAAGGTCTTACGGTATATCGGATTTTTCTTTCTATACGCATATAATTCCTAAAACATTTTTCAATTTATACTCTAAAATTTGGCTTATTTTTTGTTTCGATATTGGAAAATGGGATGATATTGATGTTCATTATGACTCATTTCGTGAAAATTTACAATATTCAACTTATAACAAACAGTGTCAAAACGTCGAATATTTTGGTCGGTGTTATCTTCACAGCGAAAATGTTATTATACATCGATGTAAGTTACATCAAAAGCGTACAGAATAGCTTTTTCGTAACATCTCTCGACCTTGAAGATTTACAGCGCTGTTACCGCTAACATTTTTGTACAGAATAAGGCCATAAGGATATTAAAATATTCTCTTCTTTCGAACTGAAATTTGTTGATCGTTTTTTATTTGCTCTCTCCATCAATTTTCCACACAAAATGCAACAACCACCACCTTTTTGTTTACAACCACATACACCTGATAATTCTCAATCAACACTGTCAGTCAACGATCAAGTTTGGCATGGGACATTGAAATTTTAGATGAAAAGCGTAGCTCAGTGCAACCAACGTGACCTGAACGGCGTTCAACCAAACTAATGTTGATCTTGCACTCTACAACGGAAACCAAAATGAACTCGGTTCAAAGTTGACTGGCAGTTCAGTTAAACTAACGTTCACCTGTGACATCTACAACCGGCCCTAAAACTACCGTTCGCCCTAAATGTCTATATTTTCAAATTACATGACTGTATTAATGTCATGAAAAAGAAGGGTCAAGTTTCTATGGAAAGCAACAAAATATGAACTGGTTATAGTGCAGTGTTGCCGATGCAAAAATAAAAAATTACCCGAACTTACTATTCAAATTATCAGAATTTGTCAAAATTACCAAAAGGACACATTGGTTATCTAAATAAAGTCTTCGACCTCAGTCAATATGGAAAATCCCAGAAAACAATACCCATTTTATATATCTTTTCTACAAAATATTCGAAAAACTATTGGATCCAAATTAGTGAAATTGTCTAAAAATCGGATAATCATCCTTGCATTGACAGTATCACAAAATTACTCGTAGAAAAAATAATGTATGCAACTCGCATTAACCATCCCTAAATTATATATATTTGACATGATATTATTTATCAAAATTTAACTCTGTATACTTTCCATCATTCAACTTGCAAAAATAAATCTGCATCTGCAGGATTTTTAAGATTCCTTAGCAACAGCATAAAGTTAAGGAATTAATCTAACACCTAGTGATTTAATAATGTGTAAAAATACCTGTGAAGGACGACGATTAGAATTAGATCCTCCTGTAGGATTCATCTGTTATAATCCAATCACGATAATATCATTTCTAACGCACAAAAAAACCAAATAACTCATTCGAAATAATATTTTAAAAAGACTGCGGCATTTTGTACGTAAAGCAATTCAAATCGAATCAACTTTGCTCAATTGAATCTTCCCGCAACCTACTAATAATTTTAGATTGAACAAGAGAGTTGGGTACAACAATTTAGGCCGGTTTTGGTGTATTTTCGTAACATTTAATGCGTGCTGTAAGTGTTTTGAATACCAAATAATATCGAGTTTATATGTTAATTTTATACACAGAGCGCACAATAAAAAATCTCGCTGCTTTAATAATCTACAACTATTAGCTTATTGCGTTTTATACAGGGAGTTCCACTATTAAATGTGCGGAAAGTGAACGCTTGCTTTTAACGTGATAGTGACACAATTTTTCCTTAGTAATTCAAGTTCCATAGAAGTATGAAGATGGCCTTAACTAGATCCATGACTTCTATTTCTGTCCAAATTTTATCGTCATAAAAAGTAAGCAGAGAAAAAAAAAACGGTAGCACGAATAAATATCCTGTCCAAAAATTTCCTGTCAAAAATATCCCCGACTTACAAAAACCATTCCCATAATCTCCCCAGTCAATAAAATCCTGTTCAAGAATATCCTTAACTGAAAATATATCTATTCCCTTCCCCTTCTTGGAAAAAGTATCAAATTATTTAATAGACGGTACATCTTACGACAAACTTCGGTATATGGGTTATTTTAAGAGATATCAAAAAATGTTATCAACAAAAATAGTAGATGTGTTGAAGATCCATAATTTGAAATTATATCTAACTATACAGAGTGCTGCATAACTCCGTTACAAACCGAACATATGATTTTTCAAATGGGAACCCCTGTATATTGTACCGAATTCGGATTGGTTACATTTTTTTGAAGCTTTTTATATAAGGTTTTGCCACGTTATACAGAGTCCTTCTAAAGATATGGACACGTTTATGTGAAAATCGTAGGTAAATCAACGCTCTGTAGCTTGTTGTATGCTAAAGAAAAAAAATGTATTTTGCCAAACAGAGTTTTGTAATATGATGCAATATCTTCGTATCCTATTAAATTTCAATTATATTCTTTCTTGTATACAGGGTGAACGGAAAATTCATTAAAATTTATTATTAACTAGGATTTTTTGTTACATACAAGGTTTATTGCTTTCACATAATATGTCAATAATAATAGTTTACAATAAATATTACAAAATAACTGTGTTACTTGTGTTATTATGTGTGATTCCAAGTCAGTATTACAGGCTATAGAAGGTTCCCCTCTCAAGTACTACAAACAAAATACAATTTTAGAAATAAAAAAACTATTAAGTGAATTAAAAACCTCGAAAAAAAGTATTGTATTTATTTGGGTAAAACGGCACTGCGGTTTAGAAGGAAATGAGTACGTTGAGTTGGAAGCCAAGAGAGCCTCCAAAATGAACACTTTTACTAAACTTTTTGTTTTCTCAGACCTTTTAAATGATTATAAGAAATATATTAGAACCAATTGGGAGCAGTCTTACGCCGATTTCGCTAAAACATCTAATAGTCAATATTTTCTTTTGTATATCCTACTTTACCAACTAAGATTCCTCATATCTCTAATTTTGATTATAGAAAACAATATACCTCCATCATATCTCGTTTAAGAATGAATCATGGTCGTTTCCCGAATCATCCTTTTAAAATAGGTATTGTGAATTCTCCAGCTTGCTCCTGTAACAATGTATCAGTAGGAGACTTGAACCATATTTTCTTTGAATGCATTGCATTGAAAACAAAATAGCAACAACCGAACATTACAATTCTCTGATCGATTTCAATTTTCCTCTTCCCACAAATATAACCACTCTTTTGGCAAACATGGATAAGTATGTACTTGATGCTATAGTGAATTTCATAAATAAGTCTAAATTATCTATTTAAACATACGCTTTAATATCTCAATTTCTCACTAACTTTCAATTTTCTGTGGCTAATAGACTATGTCTGAGGCCATTCTCCACCACACACACACACAACTGTGTTTTTATAAACTTTGGGTATAGGGAATGCTTGACAAAAATTAAAGTTACATAATCGAAAATTTTATTTTTGCTATAAAATACAAGATGTTCCACTTGAAATAAGAGAGAAATTGACAGGCTCGAGTTTCCGTTCACCCTGTATACAAGAAAGAATATAATTGAAATTTAATAGGATACGAAGATATTGCTTCATATTTCAAAACTCTGTTTGGCGAAATACATTTTTTTTCCTCAACGTACAACAAGCTACAGAGCGTTGATTTACCTACGATTTTCACATAAACGTGTCCATATCTTTTGAAGGACTCTGTATAACGTGGCAAAACCTCATATCAAAAGCTTCAAAAAAATGTAACCAATCCGAATTCGGTATAATATACAGGGGTTCCCATTTGAAAATCATATGTTTGGTTTGTAACGGAGTTATGCAGCACTCTAATATAATTTCAAAATATGAACCTTCAACACATCTACTATTTTTGTTAACATTTTTTTATATCTCTCAAAATAACCCATATACCGAAGTTTGTCGTAAGGTTGGTACACCCTGTATATGTCTATCTATATAAATACATATTTATTCCCTTCCCCTTCTCGAAAAGAGTTTTTCGAGGAAGGGGAAGGGAATAATTTTTTGTTTTTTTTGCCTTCCTCCACCCCGAAATAAAATGTGAGAATATATTTATATGGAACATTGATATTAATATTGTGCTTGTTTATTTAAAGTTTCTATATATTATTTATAATAATTAAATTCAATTCAAGCATATTTTTCGAAAAGGTTTTTTTAAGCCAGAGATAATATGGGAGAGGTTATTTTTGGTAGGGGATATCACGGAATGGGTTTTTTTTCGGTAGGATATTTTTGGCAGGATATTTTTTAACAGGATATTCAGTCCTAAGCCCGAGAAAACAATATAAAGCATTTTCCATCCGAACAACCTGTTAAAATTACGTCTTAGAACTGTCAAAGGATAGAAGTGTGCAGCGCGGGTGTTTGAAAGAGCTCGCAAAGCACGTTCGTATGGCCCAGCTATATAAAATATCAACAATCACGCGAAATAGGTTCCTTTTTCAACTCCTACAAGTGTACTTTACACTTTACAGTTAGTTTTGACCTTTATGGCGTTGTAGGCTGAGATTATTTTACTTTAATCTTGAAAAATATTATTAAAAACCCGTCCAGCTGACTTTCATGTTTTTCCAATGACACGAATGGCTCAATCGCAGATACGAAGGAATATTGGTATCTCTTAAGACTAGGTTACATAATCTGATTGGCTATTTCAGTCTCAAGGGCAAACTAAAATATACCATCTAACCTATATCTAGAACACAAACTTCCCGACATCAATTTTATATAAAAAAAAAACAAGGAATAAAATTAATTTTATCGAAAAAAAAATGTATCTGGGCTACGAAACCACTAAAATATTTAACCAACTTTACAGTCCTGACTATAAATAATGTAAAATTCGTGAAATAAAAACATTTTAACTGGTCTAAAAGTATTTGACGTACAACACAAGCTATTTGCGATTAATATTATAACCATCTAAATATCTTACCTTGACACTCATAGTAACCGGGTATCTATCGACGTCAATTCGGTTGGATTGTTGTAGATGGTTTTTATTAGAAAATGTGAATTTTCACTTTGAAAACAAATCCACTACCGGCTGTTTTCTCCGGCATCGAATGTCGACGCCCTGTGGAAAACAGGCGCCTTGCGTCGCGATGACGATCATCTCTGTCTCTTTTTATTGAGAAAATACACATATTGATTGCGACGTTCAATGGGGCCGCGTTACGGATAAACGGTTGAGTAGTTCAAAGGAGTAGAAATTACGCAGTCAGTCAGGCGTATATCTTTTGCATGTTTCTTGGGTACAACATAACACTTTTTTCAATATACCTTGAATGGATATACCCTGATAGTCTTAACATGTATACAGTGCTATTCAAAAGTCCCCACCCCCCCCCCGTATCTTTTGAACGGCTACATTTACATTAATAAAATTTGGAGGGTGAAAATAAAGTGTTGTAAACTTCTCTACGAATGGTAACAGGTGACGTAATAGTAATAGATGATGTCACAGTGCCACTCTGGCTAACAATTTTAAATAGGACCTTATGGCAAGTGATATCTCGTTTGAAAGGCATTGACATTGGCTACATAGTCATATTAATTTTGTTTGGGTTTAAACTAATTTTGACGGATAAATTGAATAAATACCAAAATTATTGAAAATTTTTTTTTTAATTTAATTAATCGATTATCAACAATGGATTCTTATAGCAAGTGTTCGGAATGTGCTCCGTCTACTTCCTACAGTAAT
Organism: Galerucella pusilla; assembly: GCA_910591695.1. Taxonomy (NCBI): domain Eukaryota; kingdom Metazoa; phylum Arthropoda; class Insecta; order Coleoptera; family Chrysomelidae; genus Galerucella; species Galerucella pusilla. Next base: position 7,920 of record CAJUYI010005958.1, read on the forward strand.
ACATCCTATTAGTAAACTCTTGTCGTACTCGTTCGAATGTGTCAGCTGAAATTGCATTTTATTCTTCAATAATTCTTTCTTTCAAAACACCAAAGCTATCTGGTGCCGTAGTATAAACTTTGGATTTCAAGTACCCCCGTAGAAAAAAATCTAATGGTGTCAGATCTGGTGACCGAGGTGGCCATTCTATAGGACCTCGCCGGCCGATCCATCTACCTCGATATTCTTTATCCAGGTAACGTCTTACTGCATGTTACCTATTATTTATTTAAAATAATAAGGCAAGATAAACTGCAACGGCGACTCAATGTGGAGAGCACCTCAGGTGTGAATTCGGAGACCAAACTAATATCAATTCAGGGAGTAGTCTTACCGGTTCGCGGGTAATCCTACTTTATTTAATTTATTGAAGTTATATTGAAGTTAATGAGATAATAAATGAAGTTAAGAAACGAAATGAATTTTATAAGTTAATAAATCAAGTTAAGAAATGTAATTAAAGTTAATCAATAAAGGTAAGTGGGCGCCACCCTGAATAATATTAGTCGACTTGTTTTTCACCTCACCACTATCTATCAACAAACCTGGAAATGTTGGAAGGGAAGGAATATGAACAACGTTGTTAAATTTACAAGTTGTATAATGATTAAAAATATCACAGTAAAATATAAAAAAAATGTTGGTTTTGTGTGTTGAAGCACGTTGGTTTAAAATTGGTTCACTTGTTACTTTCCTTAATTTTCCACGTGTCTGATGGAAACTACTTAGTCCGGAATTGGCAGGTACAAAGTTCCAGACTGTTTTGTGGCCTCAGGTACGTCTCAGGTACTAACCTCCAGGCACGAAATCTCAGGTACTAAGTAAGTCCAGGTACTAAGTAAGTGCTAAGAAAGATACATTGTATCAGCAATAGTAACATTTTTATGTAAAATTCAGGATATCTGCAGTAGGTAATTCGTTTTACAATTGTTTAAGCAATACATTTAAGAACGTGGTTCATAAAAAACATATCCTGTATTTTACATTAAAAAAAACAAGAGAAGCAATAAAGAAATGTGAAAAATGATATTATTGAGGAAATCTTATTTATTTCCATTCATCAAAGGAAATCAAAGAAATAAAAAATATCTAAGTAACATAGAAACTAAATTTTATTTTACTACTTATTTCAACCACAGAAGGCGATAAAGAAAATGTAATGAAAAAAATGTAATCCGGAAATATAATATTCTAAGTTGGTATTTAGATTGAATTAATTAGTTAACTAAATATACATATTTTAAAGACTTCAACTATATACATGTGAACCTTTTATCACCTGTATAAGAAAAACTAGAAAAAGAAAAAGAACAAGATAAAAAAAATATCATTGTATGTGTGTATCTGGCGCTTATCACTAGAAGGGAAAAATATAAAAGCGAAAATCATAAAAGGAAGAGCATAGACTTAAATGCAACTTACCATTCACATTGAATGCACTTTAGGAAAGATAAATTTTAAATAAAAGATAAATTTTAAAAGTTCAACTGGACTGTTTCATGTAGTCGGAGAGCTGGTCGCCACCTTGACTAAGGTACTCCCCACAAAGCTAAAATTTTCTGTATAATTTATTTAATAATAATAAAGTATGAAAACGTACTACTGCCAGGGGTGGCGCGGTTGCAAAAATACCTCCTTTATTTTTATAATTGTAAAATGTTTTTTTAAAAAAATGTTCTTTCACACGTCTGCCGTTTACATTTGTTTTCATTTATATTATTTGTAATACATAAAAAAATTAGCAGAAGATTCTCGCGGTTTTAAGTACCTGATGCTCCGCTTCGAGAAAGAATTTACGTATTCGTAGTGTGTTCTTAATTTCTATCTCTGTATAGGAGGGAAGAATTGAAATATTTGACCAATATCAGTGTATACTGAACCTCACCAACGGAGATTATTCGTCGCACATTAAATGTAAAAATTTTGCCTTTTAGCGGTGATCGGTGCTACAGGTTTTCGACGAGAATCACATGTTGATAAGAAAAAAGGACTGGCTACTCGCCGTCCGGTAGATATTTAAATATTCCAATGATAGTGGTCAAATATAACGTTACATGCACCATAATAATGTGCAGGAGCACCATCTTGTTGAAATGTTATTTCCAGATGGCCGAATCCATCTAGATTATCTTCCAAAATTTCAAGAATTAACGGCTCAATTGCATTTTGTAACATCTCCAGATATACTTCCCCGCTTAAATTTGAATTTAGGAAAACAGGACCAACTATGTGGTTTCCCAAAATACCTGCCCAAACATTGACTTTTTCTGGAAATTGGGTATGTTGTTCACGAAAGGTGTGAGGATTTGTGTCACTCCAATACCTTACATTTTGTGTATTCACATTTCCATTGAGGCAAAAAGTACTTTCGTCACTAAAACAAATTGTTTTTGTGTAATGTGGGTTTTGACTAATTTTATTTGTCATACATTCATAGAATCCGAGTCTTCTGTCGGGGTCGTCATCCGAAAGGTGGTGCGCCATTTTTAACTTGTATGGATGAAATTTATTTTTAGCCAACACTCTCTGTACTGTACTTTTCGAACTATTCGAAACTTCTTGAATGAGTGTATCCCAAGTACGTCCCTGTAATAACATTTTTTGGTGGTCTGTACTCGTAAACATACACACTCAATTGAATTTCTAGGATGCTTCTCTAGATGCATTAGATAGATTTCATTTCAAGCTAAAAAATAAAAAAAAACTCTCCGATATCATCATTAACCCCCAAAACTTGCATAAATTATAACTTTGACGGTAAATTTTCGGTAGTAAAATTGTCTGCGGAAAAATAAAAATAAAATAAGTAAATTCTATTTCTTATACTCTTCCCAATTACAGAGAGCCATTTAAAAAAATCTATATACAGGGTGTTGTTTTTAGGAAAAACGAGTTTTAAAATTTTTTGTTAATCCGGACCTGCATTATCTTTTTGGAGATGCTTTTGATGGAGTTTCTAGGTAATTCTATGATAGTTATTACGTGTACCAAATTTCAAAATAATATACAGGGCTACTCCGAAGTGTACCCACTCTATTCGGTATATTAAATCATACACATTTTTTCTGATAATGCTACATGTTGCTTAAATGGTTCGTTAAAACTGCAGTTACCGAAGTTGGTTATCCAAGCACGCGTAAGATAGTGTAAATTGTCATTGTTGGTGTACCTGGTAGTAGTTTAAGCACTGTTTAGAACCGATAATAATAATAGCTTTTTATAGTTACTTATTTTGTACAATTAGTTGTGAAATAACAGTGAAACCTTTCAAAGTGGCCTTTTAATAACTGGAGGAGCTGACGGTATTGACTTTCTCATATTAGAGAATTATTAAAACAAGGAGTTAACTCTGCATATTAACGTCACTAATAAATATTACTAATTACCATCACCAATCTCAACTAATTTCAAACGGCAGAACACCCTCTCTCTCTAACTGCGTGTTGTCAAATGGTTTTCTTTTTACAAGGTTGAAAAACAATCAAATTAAACATAAACTGCCGATGAAAAAAATATTATTGTGTTTCAGTGTCAGCCGGTGTTCGAGTGTATAATTTTTGGTGTCTTCTCAAAAATACTAGAAAAAGTAAATATACTATAACAGTATAAACTGGTAGGTATAGACTTGATTTCGGTACGCTTTCACACCCCAATTTGTTCTTGCAAAGTTTCAAATAGATACCTACCAATTAGTGATGAGCAAAACTAGTCTTGATTTTGTTTTTTTACCTCACTTGTGCTCTTGCCTCATATACCCGTTTTTCCTGAAATTCTAGTTTGTCTTGGATAACTTTTATCATTTTACCGTGTATTTCTTTTTTTTTCAACCCTTCCAATAAGAGTGAAATGAAATGTATAGAATAGATTTATTTATTTGTTCTTCCACTTTTGTCGGCAGTCCTTTTGACAAGCTATTTTTTTTATCTAATTAACAGTAAAAAACATGTAATCCTTGAGTGACAACAACTTATTTATTGCTATCAACTTTTACCATAGATTTAAATAATTGAAACTAAAATATATATTTTTTTTATAGAAAATCTTGTCGGTAGGTAGCAAGATGTTTAAGGTGAAAGGTAAAGTTGCTTTGGTAACCGGAGGAGCTGACGGTATTGGATTGTCTCACGTTAAAGAATTATTAAAAAATGAAGTTAAGGTATTAACTTTGTTTGGTAATAATTGAGTGTTTTAAAATAGTTTTTTTCAAGGGTGTGGTCATAGCTGATATAAATACGGAAAAGGGGGAGAGACAGGCGGAGGAATTAAAAGAAGAATTTGGCAAAAATAGAGTATTTTTTGTAAAAACTGACATAGTCGATAAGAAAAGCTTTGAAAGTAAGTGAATTGAATTATTTTCAGTCAAATTAAAAAATAAAGTAACGCATAAACCAATTTGAAGTAATTTTTGGAACCATCTCGGCAAGGTCAGTCTGGAAATTGAAAAACAGGGTTCCATTGAATAGATTATCATGTTTTTGTCGAAAATTTTGAAGCAAGGGAGAGGTATGGAAATATTTAATACAGGGTGATTCATAAGTAATGGGCTAAATTGTAAATCTACGATCAGAAGGCAAAAATAATAATATTTTCATTAACAATAATGGGTCTTGGTCTGATCCTTACTGAGGTACAGGATGTTAAAGCGAAAGAAATAAAATAGATTTTTGTTAATAGATCAACTACTTTTCTACATAATGACTTGAAAATTGGGTATGAACTAGTTTTTGAAAGGGTAAACAAGAATGTGTGAGATCTTCCATTACAACTAAGAAGAAATATGTGGTTCATGCAATACGATGCTGTGCTGTGCTGTGCTGTGCGCGAAAATCTGAATGAAACATTCCCTCACCGTTGGATTGGACGTGGTAAAGAATTTCAGTGGCCACCTCGCAGTCCAGAGTTTAATCCACTTGATTTTCATGTGTGGGGTTACATGAAATGAAATCATTGGTCTATGCTGAACCTATAAATACACGAGACGAGTCATGGAATGGAATTCAAGATGCAGCCAATTCAATACGAAATAATCCTGCTACATTTTTTAAAGTCAGACAATCCTTAAACAAACGGTTAAATGCGTGTATAAATGCTGGTGGTGGCCATGTTGAAAACCTTGTACAGTAGGTCATAATTAAGCTTAAATTCAATTTAACTTCGCACAACTTTAACAAGTAGGTTTTGATAAGAGTTGTAAGTGGTCCTAGTTCAAGTCTGTTCTAAGCTGTCTTCGTTTTATTAACTGGCGTACAATAAATGTGTGTATTACGTAATTTTTGTATGGTTTCATTTTAATATTATTACCAATTATCAATTACGGTTAGGTAAATGTCAACATTCCATGGCATGCTTGTGTCTTAACAGATTAATGCTACGTCGACCACCGTGAAATGTAGTGTTAGTGAATTAGTAAAATTCAAATATCTCGAAAATCGTTAATAATTTGAAGATCAAATAAGTATAGCTTTTTTCTACAGAAATGATGGGGCTATCCAAATTGAATAAGTAAGTTGTAAAATAATGAGCGATAAAAAATTTCTAGCTGATTTCATCTAATTCATATGGCGCATGTGGCGACATCTACGAGTTAACTCAAATCCTCTCACACATTCTTGTTTACCCTTACAAAAACGAGTTCATACCCAATTTTCAAGTCATTATGTAGAAAAGTAGCTGATCTATTAACAAAAATCTGATGGTTCACCCTGTGTATTATATCATAATTCGAAAAAATAGTAAATTAAAATCAAAAATCGACCTGTTTCAGGAATTTCTAGTTTTAATATTTATTTAGCTAATAATGAGTTTATGCGTTACTTTTTGAATGAACTGTATAATACAAAATTGTTTTAGATGCATTTGAAGTAACATTACAACACTTTGGAAATATCGACATTCTTATCAATAACGCGGGAATTTGCAATGACTACTTTTGGGAAAAGGAAATAGACATAAATTTAGTAAGTTTCAATCCAGTCATTATGTCATTTGGGGGGGACATGTCCAATATTTGGGGGGGCATGTCTAATATTTTGGGGGACATGTCCAATGTTTGAAGGGGGACACGTCCAATATTGGGTGGGGTGCACTGGTAGCGCAAATTACCAAACAACTTTTCGTAGATGTTGGGCTGGAATTTTCTTGTTCAAAAGAATTCCTATATACTATTGAGCTTATTAAAAATGTCTTTTTTTTGTAGAAAGGCACTGTATATGGAACTTTACTCGGCATAGAAAAGTATTTAAGGTACTTCAAACAAGATAAAGAAGGAGTAATATTAAATACTTCGTCTGTATCCTTCATAGATAAAACTTATATTTATCCTGTATACGTTGCCACTAAACTGGGTATTCTGGGCTTGACGAAAGAATGGGGAAGTAACATTCATTATAAAAGGAGCAACGTAAGAGTTGTGGCTATTTGTCCTGGACCAACAATCACTTCTATTATGACTGAGTTGGATAAAACGACCATTAAGGAGGAATATATGACTTTAACGGATGATATGTTAGAACATTTGGTTATTTCAGTTCAAAGGTACGAGATGGTACTACGTATTTATTAAATTAAATTTATTTATTTATTTATTTTATAATATTTATATTATACAGTGCTTTTCAGATAAAAGTATCCACCTTTAATAACTTTTGT
>CAJUYI010005959.1:0-14606 GCA_910591695.1 Galerucella pusilla
GCTTATCAATTATCGAAATACATCAGTCAAGTCCATCCGATGTATTATACTTTAATCCGAACGTATAGTCATCACTTCGAAAGCTGCCTCATGAAAAATGATTGATCAGTTTGTGCATTTTCCCTCGAGTTCACTTTTCATGATGAAATATATAAAAACATATCCTAACCAACCTACAGAGCTTTTAAACATGACAGTCAACAAAAAAAACTTATGTTGCTGTCAAGAGCGTTGTGACAGATTAGAATATAAGTTGGTTGATGATGAGTTAATTGAATAATATATTTGTGGTTGTTTTTTTGTAGATAGCAGACAGTATATTGTTTTTAGTTAACATGCGTTGTTGATTTACGGTGTGTCCCAATGGAGGAAATAATTTATCTTACATTTCACAAAAAGAATTCTTGGTAAAAAGCTCTCAATAGACAATTGCTTGATACATTCCCAATGCCCAGTACGAGACTGAACGTATTTTGTTCAAATTAAATCATCGTTTTTTATTTTCCCTGTATTCCAGCCAATATATTGGAAATTTAATTCTTATTCCGCATCATCAAGTCATTTTTTCTCAATTTTCGCGTAAATAATAATTTTGGTAAGACTTTTAAAAGCTTTTTTGATCGTTTATCGACAAAAAATTACAAGAAACTGGAGCTTTGATAAGACAAATCGGAAAAGAAAAAGTCCTACTGATTCATTTTCCTTTTTTTGCATGACACTCCTGCTTTAAAAAAGCACCACATCTATATTGGCGTTCGTACTATACTTTCAACTATTTTCCATGAATATATTATGTACTTGATTAACGATGTACCTACTGCTTTGTATAAAATTGATTTTCGTTGTAAGAAACTTTGTATGTTACTTCCGACTTTTGATACCTACGCTATTATCTGCCAAAAGGTAATTGAAACGAACCCACTGCAACTATAGCTTAAAACTTTACCGTTGCCAATTTTCCTATCTAGATTTATCATTTAATATCATGAACATTTTTACTCTTCTTAAGAAACTTTATATGTTCGACCAAACCATAAATCTTTAATAAATGTCTCTGTATACAATCTATGAATACGCACTTGAAATTACTAGTATGAAAATTATTACACAAGAGCTCTGTGCTTTACTGCTATCCGACATTATGATAATCCTTTGTCTTCTGTATCCTTTATCAATATTGAACCGGACGCACTTTCTTATGGTGTGGATTTCCGCTTGAAAGATACTCGGGGTTTTTCCCAAGCATTCAAAGTGTTTGGTTCCTGGCCCGAACATTCCTATCCCAGTTCCTTCTATTGCTTTTGAGCCGTCTGTGTACCATTGAATGGCATTCTTTCCAAGTCTGGTAATGGTATCTGGATCCCATTCCTCCTTGTTGCTTGATAAATGATAAACTCACTCATCTGTCAATATCATCTGAAAACTTCCTTAAAGATCTATTTCAGAATGTCCAAATGCTCTTTGAGCATATTTTAGCCATTTTTCTTTGAACTTAACCACACAAACCGGGTTATCTATAAGTTAAATATAACTGCTCTACAGGCCATGAAGGCCCAAGGCTTCCATTCTCTTTTATGCCTTATTGCCTTATTGCCTCCTCTTCCCATCTGCTTATGCTCAACAGCTCTAGCTCCTTTTCTACTGCTTCTATCCATTACTTTCTCTTTCTTTTACATCCTGTTCTTCTTCTGAGTACTACTTTTGTTACTCTGCTATTTGCAAGTCTCTCTTTGTGCCCTATGTTAACTGTAAGTCAATATTCCAAACATAAACTAGCTCACTTATTAATATGTTAATAATTAGCGCCAAAATGTTACTATCAAGCTATATCCATAAAAGCATCAATCTGTAATCTAATGCAAAAAACTCGTTATATTGTTTCCTGGTCTACCGGATTTGTAGACAATGTGTTTCATGTATTTTTATAACAAGAGATGAATGGGAATTGTTTGACCATAAAAGCAAGGTCTTATTCAATGTATTTTTGGGGATAACAATGCTCGTTAAAAGGTTTTAAAAAAGACGATGAAGTGATGAAGATGTATTTTTGTGATGAATTCTCGACCCGTCACCCTTTCCAAACAAAAAAGTTTTGGCAGCTTGAATGTTTTTATCATCTATTAGGTACTTCGTAATTCGTTTACAAAGACTCCAAAATGTGTGGAGTCTATTATTGACAACACTAGTTATTAGTTTTTTTCAATTTTTTTACAGTAAATAGAAAATTCTATAGTCTATATAGAAAGGACAAGGAGTAATAAATCATTCATTTAAGTAGATTTCATAGACGTACCAAAATATATTTTAAGAGGGTATACCGTAAGGTACATTTTGTATTGAACAACCCAGTTTTCTTAGAAACATTATCGGGAATATTATTTTAAAAGAAAGTAGGTACATTAAATCAGTTCTTTGAGTAAAGTTGTATGAAGTTGTATGGTTTTCATAATATTGTAAACAGTTGGAATATATTTAAAACATTTGTTGAATGTTAATTGTGCAAGTACCAAACAATGTCGATAAGCCAAGGACCATCTAAACGACCAAAAACAGGTCCATTATCTTTAAATGAAAAAACTCTGATAATGAATTGTTATATATCATTGAAAAACAAGGATCCAAGTGCAAGTGTTGATGATATTGTGGAATTAACGGCTGCTATGTTGTGTGTTGCTAAATCAACAATTTATTGATTACTAAAAGAAAGCAAGAATGGAACTCTTCAACCCCCTGAAACTCCTTCAGGCCGAAAACCAATTGAGATCGATGAGTCATTAAAACAAAGACTAAGGCGTAAAGTCCATGGATTTTACTTACGAAAGGAAATTCCAACACTTGACAAAATTATGACATCAGTGCAAGAAGATACGGACTATCCAAAATTCTCCAGAATGACATTATGCAAACTTTTGAAAGATGTGGGTTTCAGATATACAAAACATAATAGAAAATCTCTCTTGATAGATAAACCGGAAATAGTTTTTTGGAGAAGAGACTATTTAAGAAGCATTCGACATGCCAGAGAACAAAATTTGAAAATCTTCTACTTAGACGAAACATGGATAAATGCTGGATATACAGTTTCCAAATCTTGGCAAGATGAAAACATTAAAAGCGGAAGGCAGGCATTCGTGGAAGGTTTGTCGTTAGGTTTGCAGCCACCATCTGGAAAAGGAAAAAGACTTATCATTGTCCATGCTGGAAGTTCTGAAGGTTTTGTTGATGGTGGATTATTAACTTTTATTTCAAAACGCACGGGGGACTATCACGAAGATATGAATGGGGAAGTCTTCGAGGAATGGTTTGTTCAAATGTTGGATCTGATTCCAAAAGGGGCTGTTATTGTTATGGACAACGCAAGTTACCATTCACGGTTACGAGAAGCATTGCCCACAAGTCGTTGGCGTAAAGCAGAGCTTTTGGAGTGGCTTATTTCGAAAAATATTAAGTTTCCAAAAGATCCACTAAGGAAAGAACTTTACAGAATTGCAAAAATGAACAAGAATAAATACAAAACCTACATTGTAGAAGAAATGGCTTCTTCTCGTGGTATATCAGTTCTTCGACTTCCCCCTTATCATTGTGAACTTAATCCCATAGAATTAATATGGGCTCAGGTAAAGGGGGAAGTTGGAAAAAAAATACTACTTTTAAAATAAACGATGTTGTGAAATTGTTTGAGAGTGCTGTAAGTCATGTTAGTAAGGAAAATTGGACAAACTGTATCGAGCATGTTATCAAAGTAGAGGCAAATATGTGGAAAATTGACAATATTTGTGATGATTTAATCAACCCTATTATTATTAATGTCAACAACGATTCTTCCTCTTCCGAGTCGGATATAGAATAAAATGTAAGTAATAAATGTATTCCAATAATTATTTCTTTTCATTTTTTATTATATTATAATTTAAAACGTATTTTTTTCCCAAAATACACACCACTGCATTGCGTTATTGCTTATCTGCTAATCCTTTAACAATGAAGAAACCCTAAACTTTGCTACAACTGAAACAAATACGGGGTCGATCTACCTGGTTTTTAGATTTACGGAAGAAATGTAATTTAAGGTAAGAGATTTATCAAAAATTTCATGGTGCTCCCTGTAAAGGTTTTGCATACTTAATTAGGGTTTATTACTCCTCGTACTTTTTGTACATACTATAATTTGTCAGAAAAGTTAACTATAATATTTGCAAAACCGAAAAAATTTCATAAATATTCGGACACTGCTTTTTACCTGGAAAAGTTTGGTCATTTACATTTCGATTTTCTGTGCTCAAAGTGAATTGGTAAAAAAAATTTCATTTGCAAGATAACCAAAGGTAAAATTACATCAGCTTTTTATTACAACTCTACAACGATTTAACTGAATATATCAAAAGTGACACTTAGTCTTCCGAACTGTCCGTCAGCCAATACCAAATTATTTTTAGAAGCGAACAGTGGATGAAAAGCGAGTCAGTTTCACAGAGAGAAAAAACACTGTTTATTTTCGTTCAACAAAGTGAACAAAAGTTGAAAACGCTACTTTTACAATCAATGACGTGATTTATTGGAATTTCATTGATGTCTTGCCAATTGATGCCGAAGAAAAAGGGACAAAAAAAAGCTACTACAGGGAAAACTAATGAGAAACCTTTTCACGGATTTTATGGTGCTCTTGAGTCAAATTATACAGAGTGAAAACCACTTAGGGAATGAAATTATTTGTGACCTTATTTCATAAAACACCGACAACTGTCTACGAACATAAATTATATACAGTGTGGGCCGAAATAAAGGAGTACATTTTCTAGGCTGACTTACGTAGTCTAGTTTAGTATTTCACGTATTTAATTTCTTGAAATAAATTTTATATTTTCACTGTACATTCAAATAAAAATAACTGGCTGTATTATAGTTACGTGAATCACCCTGTATGTTCAAGTTTTGTTTGAGAGAATGTATAATTGAGTACAATATCAAATAAGACCTGTATACCATCGTTATAAATATGACATTTTGAAATGTTAGTGTTACTTTATTATTTATATTTGAAAAAACAAAAGTTTTGGACTTGCTGGAATGATTTCCATGGCCCGGAAGTGTCAATTTTCAATTCCGATCGATTTTCTATGAATTATTTGACGATGAAAATATTTTCCAGATTATTCTGGATCTTTTGAATGTGATTTTTTTTTACCATGATCAACACACAGCCTCTCCTTTTCCCCATTTTGCTCTCGTAACCCCTTGAGGCCCTTCTGCTTTATCAGCAGCTTTTCCATAAATCCCATTTATTCCGGAAAAGGGTAGGCTGGGAAATATAACGAAGATTTTCCAAGACAATGAATAATATTCTAGAGCGGAAAACAGTGAGAGGCTGAAGCTTTTCGAAAAAAACAAAAAAAAATAGAAATCTTCAAATTTATCGATAAATATTTTCAAAATATTTTGCAAATCCTGTCCGGGAGTGTCCAGGTGCCCATTCAGGCGACAATGTCCCGTTAGGATCCCTGTTAAAACTCTTGGCGCAGTTTAACTTTGACTTATGCATTTATTAGTTACCCAGAAGAGACTTGTATAAGCCCTACTAGAGCTTTCCGATGGTCGAATCTTCTCTTTTTCGCGGCTCTACCTATTTCTTCCAATATTACATTGGGACTGATTCCGCAAAAGGATTCAGGCTCCCAGAAAGGTATTTCAGTCCCCCTTTTTGCTAGTTCATTCCCTTCTATTCCAGTGTGTCCTGGAATCCATAGTAAGGTGACTATATTGTTCTCACCTAGTTCATTGAGTTTGTCTAGGCACTCCCACACCATTTTAAAACTGATTACACAAGAGCTCAGTGCTTTAATGTCTGCTTGACTATACGACTTTATGATAATCCTTTGTCTTCTGTATCCTTTATCAATATGGCGTGGATTTCCGCTTGAAAGATACTTGGGGTTTTTCCCAATCTTTCAGAGTGTTTGGTTCCTGGCCCGAACACTCCTATCCCAGTTCCTTCTATTGCTTTTGAGCCGTCTGTGTACCATTGAATGGCATTCTTTACAAGTCTGGTAATGGTATTTGGATCCCATTCCTCCTTGTTGCTCAATTCCTTAACGAATTTCTTTGAAAAGTTATACTTTTTCATCATACCGTCTTGTGGCATGTCCCAGTTTTGTATTAACATATAAATCTAAATTTCGTTTACTATCAAAACATTGCACAAACTATTGGCTGGATTGATTTAGTTCAACATGAAAAATTTTGAAGAATAAAATAACATAAAAATATCCGGAACTATCTAGTCGAATAATAAAATCCGAATAAATTTTTCCTTTTTATTCGTAATTTTTCAGCATGGCTACACATTTTGTATTCGCTGTATGATGCGGATGACCTACAGCTATTATTAAATGAATCGAGAATTACAATATTGATGGTAGATGATTGGGCATGTTCAACGAATAGCTTTTTTTATTGGAATAAATGCGTTAAATATAAAACTTGTAAATTTGATTTGTACAATATAGCTCATTAAATATTGATTGGAAACGTCAATAAACAGCTCTTCCAGCCTTGAAATTGGTATTTATAGTTTCCCTTATTTTACTGAAAAAATATGGAAAAAAAGCCTATTCCATATTTTCTCAAATGCTACCCTCAATTGAAAGTTAATATAGTCAAAAGCGCTTTTATCGTGCGGGCTCAAATGTATCAAATCAGAAGACACAGAGGTTATCAAAATGTGAGATTACAAATATACCCGGGTTGATGTTTCCTGCACACTGGTTGAAGAAATTCCACTTTTTCATTCATTCTCGAAATAATCCTATCAGATTGAGTACCATTTTTTTTGCTTGAGGATGTAAAAATACCGGAAAATTACTTCTTATTATTCATATTGTCACTTTGAATTGTCAAAGTGACATAACTGACATTTAAATAAAAACTTCGCTGGTGAAAGACTTTTTAGAACCGCAGACCTGACGAGAACTGTCAGTGTGACAGTAGGAAAAGACGTAAGACACATTGCCATTGATAGGTTGTGCTTGCGCGTAATCTAAACATCATCTAATCAAATTTTTTCAAGTCAAAGATTAGGGTTAACGTCTGTGTTACGCGAGCTGCTGCATTAATGTGTTCAATTAGTGCCCCCAGTGAAATTCCCATATGATACGACTATGGCTCCTCCGCCTTATTTTCTAGAATGATCTAGAATACGTAACATCTAGAAAAACCCGGCGCATCCACCAGAACTTCGAGTTCGAGAGGTTTCTAGAAATACATACGTGCGAGTATAAATAGGCGACGAGCATCGCGCCTCGATAAAGTGACTCTTATATAGATTATAGTTAGTGTGTGTTTAGTGTGTGTTTAGTGTGATATATAAATTATTAAATAAGGACTGTATTTGAATATGAATCTGTAAATATAAATTAATTGTAAATATAAATTAGAATAAACGTTACAGTCTGTAATAAATTTAAACGGTTCATTATTGTGATATTTGACTGCATTTGACTATATCAATATCAAAATGTAGTTAAATATTCACAGATGTAATGGTGATTTTTCATATAAAAATAGCTACCCCATTCTTTTAAATGAAATGGATTTTAAATGTTACCGAAAAGTAATGTGATTTTTACCAGCTACCGACCAAAATCGTTTCAAGTACATACCGTTATGGTTGGCTAATAGAGTACGGTAATTGCGGAGCTTTTGAAGATTTTAATTATAAAACAGAGGATGCTATTACAGTGTATAGCAGTGAGAACGAAAATGAAAAAGCAAGTAGTGTGGAATATGGTCAATTAGTACGAGCACTAAGAGTTTTATAAATATGAAGTCGCCTTTTTCATATACTCTTAGTGATAATGCAATTTGATGAACAATAAATGGACTAAAAAAGGGTATAATAGTGGATGAGTCTTCGTCCAAATATCCTTCAAGACTTCGATGACTTTCGACTAATAAAAATAGTACAAAAGACTGGAATATTTTGTTTTCCAATGAAATATTTTCACGAAAAACACTAAAGTACTCTACAGTGTAGTGGTTAAACCCACAATAACATATGCGTCTTTGGTCTGGTGGACAAAGACGACACAAAAGAATGCAAAGATCAGACTAGGCAAGGTGCAAAGACTTGTTTGTCTCAGTATTGCAGGGTGCATGAGAAGCACGCCAACGGCAGCACTAGAAGCCTTATTTGGCCTTCCTCTATTACACCTCGTTATAATGGGGGAAGCAAGGATGGGGCTATTTAAGCAGCAAAATAACCTGAGCAACAAAATAATTAGATCAGGACACATATCCATTAAGGACATCATAAGTGGAGCCATTTTAGATATGAAAACAGACTATATGGCCACTAAACTTCTCCCCAGTCCCAAATATGACGTAGAAATACATCACAGAAAGGACTGGCAAGACCCAAGCAAACTGAACTTTCCCCGAGGACAGATCTGGTACACAGATGGGTCATAGATTGGGGAAGGGATAGGAGCAGGGGTGTATAGTGAAATGAGAAACACAATATGCTCCTTTTTACTAAGAGAACATACCTCTGTAATTCAGCTAGAGATTTATGCTACCTTAGAATGTGTCAGAATTAACAAACATAGGACTGACACTCATAGGATAAACATACTGACAGCCGCTTTAAACAGCCGCAAGGCAACACAAACCACATTAAAGTAAGATTAGTGTGGGTGCCGGGACATAACGGTATTTCTGGAAATGATCAAGCTGATGAACTCGCTAGAAGAGGTTCAGCAACAGCATATGTTGGACCAGAACCCCGGTAAAAGATCACCTGCATAAAATAGGGTTATGTAACGGGGACCTCAGCTGCAGATTTTGTGGCATGGAGTCCGAGACCGTAACCCATATCTTATCTGACTGTGAGGCACTGGACTCGAGGAGACAAACAATCTTCGGAAAAGCCAATGTGCCACCTGAAGTATATGGCACACATCCAATCGACCTATATCGTCTACTCGAAGGTACGGGGGTAACTGGATGAGTGGACTAAATGTGGGAGTTAAGTACAATAAGCCAATAGGCTGCAGTGCTCCCGGAATCAGAACGGCTTCCGAAACACACAAAAAAATGTATTCTTCTTTCTCGTTTTCCAAATCCTTTTGCCCTTTCAGGCGTCGGATGTGGATTCCATGTCCTGTACCCATTTCTTCCATATCTTTCTTTCTCTTGCAAGGTTTTTTATTTCTGCTATGGTCTCTTCTCTTCCCAAACCCATCTCTTGTTTTTGGTCTAACCATTTCCTTCTATGCCTACCTCTTTGTTTTTTGATCGGTTTTTTTAATCTCCATTATTTTCTTTAGTTCCATTCTTACCATATGACCATATCAGCTAAGTTGTCTCTTTTTTATTTTACCAGTTATCATTTCTGTTCAGTTGTCTCCCTATTGACGTCATTTCTGATCCTATCCCATTTAGTTTTCCCTGCAATTCTTCTTAGATTTTTGATTTCTATGGCGTTTATTCTAGTTTTGTCCTTTCTTCGCACAGTCCAATTTTCACTTGCACATAATATTGTAGGAACTATTATCATATTATGGATTTTCATTTCTATATAAAGTCTATATCTTTATGTCCAAGAATTATTTTCAACTTACCATAATCACGTATACTCAAGGAAAAATGACATAAATTTATAATCTGAATTTCGGTTTCCTCTACACTATTATTTGAAATTGTAAATGAACTTTCATAAACTAAACAATATCGTTGTTGAAGCCAATTCAAATGAAGTTTACACAAGCATTGTTATACAAACGTTGTTTTATGTGTATATACAACCATTTCTAGATTATTCTGAATTGATCATTCTGCGAAACCGCAGGCGGTAAAGAAGACAGCATACTATGTAGTCTCTCATTGAGATACAATTTTATAACGGAAAAATAATTAAGTATAATGATGTATGTATTTCGGGGTGACATTCGCTGAGACCTAAAAGATATCTATTTTGCCCCATCACTTAGTTTCTGAGAAGAGTCTTAGAAACTAGTAGTTCCTTTTGTCCTATTTGGGGTTTTTCCCAATCTTTCAGAGTGTTTGGTTCCTGTGCGGAACACTCCTATCCCAGTTCCTTCTATTGCTTTTGAGCCGTCTGTGTACCATTGATTGACATTCTTTCCATGTCTGGTAATGGTATTTGGATCCCATTCCTTCTTGTTGCTTAATTTCGATAAATGTGAAACCAAACTGAAGAATTTCACCAAATTATCTGAAACGTTTTAAATTTTTGCCAACCTGTATAGACTGTAAAATGCCCTATGGTAAATTTATATTTATTCTGATAAACAAGAAAGTAACTAAATGTAACCATAGTTCTCATTTACTGTCCTTAAATATTCATATAAGCGACGCCACTGGCTGAAGCATCAAAAGATATGACTTTAGGCCTGTGTTTCATGACAAATTTAATGGAATACCATCTTAACATCATCTTGAAATATTTAATGATGGAAGCATCTGGTAGATCTTTGCGGCATATTATACAAAAGGATGAAGGAAAATGGGTCAATGACAAGATTATGCGGTACTTATCGCCATATTCGCCCAAAACTTTTGGGTCTAATATTTACGTAAAGGTCTTCTAAAGTTTGTAAAAAGTTTACCAGAAGTTGTGATAATTTAGTAAATAAATTGGAAATATACAAAAAGGGAACTTTGTCTTGAATAAAAATAAAAATGTACTACTATAATTTGGCAAATTTATCTGAACCTACGGGGCATCAGTAAATATATAAATGGTGTACGGTACCTATTTTACCATGTAAAACTGAAAAAACAAAGGCCACTGACAATATCAACGCCAATAAAAAGTCCCTTTTCTAATTATCATCACTACATACTTGGCACTTTAGCCTTTTCATAGTTGAACGTGGCAACATCGAATGTTTTCGACTGCATTCCTTTCACGGCTTCAAATAAACTTGCCAAATTATACATGGAAGTGTGAGAGTGCCTGTTGTATAAATAAACTCAAGCTGTTTCTGCGGAAAATACTGTAGCCTTAGTGAAAGCTGTATCTTTGTGGTTGTGATTTTTGTATTAATGTCATGCAAAAGCCGAAAACAATAAAGTATATGAATGACTTACTGTTCTATTTGCTAAATTTTTAACTCGACAATTGAGATAAGCAGTCTTTCCAAGTAGAGCTGTGACGTTTTTAGATGCTGCTGCATCAAAATGTGGACCTCTAGTAGTACTTTCTGTCAAGGCATTACCAGTATTAGAAGCTCCTGTTTGGGCTCCCAGTACTGAAACAAAAAAAACAAAATAAATTATTTTTACATTATTTAAAATACCCCACTATTGTTTTATCGTGGAAATTCAGCGGAGAATAATCGTCAGTTGTAGTACCTAATTGAAGGCAATTAAGTATCAACTGCTAAAAAGCAAAATGAATCTTAGCGAATATCCAATTTCCCAGAAGGAAAATTATATCTTCCAGCATTTTAATTTAACTGCAAACAGAAATGACGAATGTAGCCGGCAACTTTTGTAAATTGCTTTGCAAACTTTCAACTGCAATTATAAAATTGTACCAGCTCCTGATATAATTGTAAAAGTTTCTACACAAAACTCCTACTTAATTTTTCACTGTCTCGACCCTCCGATACAGTAATTAAATTTCAATGCGGAAATAGGTATCCCCTTTTCTTAACAAACACTAACTAGGTGAAAATTTATTGGAGAGAAGATCGCTTCTTTAAAAACGTTTCGGCTCGTTATCGATTGAGTTTACATCATCATCAATATCAAGTTGATGTTCCTTTGATTTTGGGAAAAAAATGTAGTAACTTTTTCGCAAAAGTTGAAAACTGGATAATGAGGCTATGAGAGAAAAATTATTTTAAAACAAATTCTCTTCAACTAACTTTAAAATTCGTTAGTTGGCGATATGGATATTCTCGGGGGACAAGGAAAATGCAGGCATCATAACGAATCCAAAATGGAAGATTTATGTAGAGAACATGGAGAGGTTTCCATGCAATTTCCAGTTTATCAGGTATACAGTGTGTTGTAAAAAGTTGTATGCAAATGGACCAGCTGATTTTTCAGTTCTGCATAAAACTTTTTGAGACACACTGTACAAGATAAACTAAAAATTTATCAGAACTTTTTATTTAAGTTTTTCTCCCAAAATTGATAATAAAAAAGTTTCCCATATGGTACGAAACTCAGGTGGACACTGTGTATATCTGTTATTTTTGATTCGCTAGGTTGGTTGCATTTGTTGTAAATTTGAACATAAATTTCACAACTGGACGTTCCTACATATAAAATAATTTTCGTAATCCTCTTATTCAGATCAGAGTGAGTGCTCGTGAAATTAATATCGCAAAAGACAGGGACTTGAAAAGGTTTTAACTAATGCAGAGGCAGACTGACCGATTTGCTGAGCTGATGAATATGTTTAGATCTAAAAATTGTTTATTCTTTAAGAACAGACCAAATTTTCACAATAATGCCATTTGTTTGGCACATACTTTTTCATATTAACCATGGGTTATTCTATTTTTATATCAATATTACCATAATATACAGTGTGAACCCAAAAGTTTTTATACAAATCTTACATTTCTTGATAAAATGTTCTGTATTTTTTTTGTACACACTTTATATGTAAACTTTCTAATGTTATTGGCTAAACATGGAAAATCATATATCAAAGAATTGAAGTTGCTAATATAATAAAGATTTTTTTTTGAAAGGAGCCGTCCCTTCGCCTGCACCACCCCAGCCTCCTGGGCTTATTGTGGATACTCCTAGTGTTCTGACTACAACCTATTCAGCCATTCCGTTCCCTGTATTAGCTCATACAGGCTCATGCTGGTTGGTTGTAGAAGTCTTCTGGAGTCATTTGGGTTCTGCCAGTTCTGCGTAGTTTGTTCCTGCTCATTGAGAGCAGTTCTTTCGCTACTTTTTCCGATGGTTTATTGTGTTGTTCTTTCACCCACCCTTGTAACCATGACCTCGTTAAGCATCTGGGGATGCCCTCAGCAGGTTCGGGTCCGTTCATCAGAGTAGACGATCCTACTCTTGCGACTTTGGAAGCTTTTTAATTGCCTGCGATTTCTTTGTGACCTGGGAACCATTCAGTGTTACACTGTTCCGAGTCGCCAGTTCCTAACCAGTTCCTCTCCCATGTGCCACGTCATGGTCTGATGCTTTTTCCAGTCGGGTTAGTGCTGCTCTTGCTTCGCACATTATGACACAATGTAGCGGAGGAAGGTCCAGCATTGTCTCCAGCACCGCTGTAGGAGTAGTCCTCATTGTCTGATCTTTGGCCACCATACCAGAGATGCAAATGTGATCCTGGGAATGACAACCATTTTGTACAGCCAGTGTACCATGCTGGGTCTAAGTCCCCATTTAGTGCCGTAAGTGCGTCTGGCAACCATGAGGGTCACCTCTGCTTTCTTGATCACGTGCTGAAGGTGTCGGTTCCAAGTTAAGCCTGGGTCTAGGATAACCCCAAGATAGTTTACTTCATCCGACAATCGTATTGGTTCACCTTGAAGCGTCAAAGGGCCAAGTCCTTCCCTTTTCCTTCTTCTGGTGAACGCAATTATCTGTGTTTTTGAAGGACTAATGCGTAGCCCTTCTTTTACAGTCCAGCCTGTTACTACATTCAAAGCCATCTGGAGTCTGTCTCTGGTTGTATGTAATATAGATTACTAACTTCCATGAATATTTGATTTCGCTAAAATATTTCCATTCATAAAATAGTTTGTAGAATGCATACATGACTATGTATTAAAATGTCTAACAAGCTATATTAAAACTTTAACTTTAAAATTAATATACAAACTTCAATCGAAATGACAGTATTCCGCTACTAGAACTATTCATACACTACTAATACTTCAATAAATGATTGTCGCTTTATATTTGATAAAATTATTTCCCAAATCATTTAAATACAAAGAAATCTCAAAGCTATAGACTTTAGATCTGTAGCATTATTACATTATTTAACCGCTGTTGCCAGAATCGCAGATTAATTTGTGAAAATGATATTTTGTGCGAAATAGGGGGCAATAAACATTCTTCCAGCCTCTGGAACTAAATACGCCTATCGCCAACTGTCCACAATTATTTTTCTCTCTCTCTCTCAAGTAGTTTTTCTGATAGTATCCTTGTCGTATTTCACACGAGACAATTCAATTCACACGAGACATAATTTATCGCAAATTTACCGGCCTAATTACTTCGGTAAGCAGTGTGGGTGAAAGAGAAGAGAGTATGTTGCAAAAATAATGAGCCTTCTGCTTGCGCGAGCTCCTTTTGTAAGAAGGAAATAAATTTGACATTTATGATTGGGTTATTCGCCTCCAAATATACTTCCCAGCCACTAATTTAGGCACAATGCTATTGTTGTGAGTCTGCTGGGGCCGTGAAATTCACGCGAGAGCTATGCTTTTTCCTATTTATATTCATACTAAATTTTATGTTTGGAAGTTAATGATATTTCTAGGTAATATAATAGAGAGAGAGAGAGAGAGGTTTTCAAAAGATTAATGGATTTTCTTTTCATTATCATAAATTGACAATTAAGGCGAGCTTATTGATTAGATATAAAAATTGTGGTA
>CAJUYI010005960.1:0-10634 GCA_910591695.1 Galerucella pusilla
GACACCCTGTATGTAATATTTCCTATTTGTAGAGGTATTTATCGTTTTGTAAAGGAAAATTTAATATTTTTATGATGATGACACACAAAGTTTTATATTCCAATGTAGTTTGAAGTATAAACGGAAAATGAAGTATCTTCATATATGCGAATATCTAATAGCCTAAAGGAATGAACTCTAAAAGGAAAACTCGGCAAAGAAAATACACGAACAAAAACCGTATTCGTTTCTAGAAGCAACGTTTCGGATAATTTTTATCGGTATTCAGAAAATAAAAATTTTCAACTAGCAAATATTAAAAAAAATTGAGTATTGAGTATTGAGGATAGAGACTTTTACTTTTCTAGGCTAAAAAAGAGGTACAAAAATTACACTCTCTATCATTAAAAATATATATATAATCACATCGCACCCCTGTTTTTCGTTAGCGTCTTTCTTTCACCCTTAAACTTGAACAATAATTCACCCAATAAACTTAGAGGTGAAATATGAAAAGCTGTGAACCTCAAAAGATTCTTGGGGGGACCGAATGGACTCATTGTTACAGAGCTCATTTTTTTCCATAGAGATACTACTATAGAGGCAACAAGCCATAGGGCGCTCTGTAAGTGGGAATGTCCTTCTGAACTCCAGAGAAAGACAGCATAACCGTCCAAATTTCTATCTCTTTCTTATAAGCTGACGGGTTCAAAGCTGACTTGTTGCCTCTTTTTGTTTCTCTCTATGTTTTTTTCAGTGCTTGCATATTTGGAATATTTCTTATCGTTTTCTTTTTGTTGATCTGAAACCAAAATTCCTATTACGAACGGTTCCAACAAACTGGATAGAATTATTGGTTGAATTTTTTTGTTTGCTAAAGAAAATAGTACAAATTTCATAAGCTTTAATGGAAATTGGAAAATATCGTATATAAACCTCATTAACTGTAGAGCCGACTTAACTTAGTTTTCGAGAAATGAAATCAACCGTACAGGATAGAAATACGATTTTCCCCACTACATTAACCCGGTATCGAACATTTTCCATGAGAATAGATCGCAAACTTACAGTGGCAGTTGCTTGGGGTTCGAATCATGTGATACATTTGAAAACATTTATATTTTTCTGAATGAATACAAAAAAAATTTTTGGAATACAACATCTACATCCTTATAGTTTTTTGAGCACTCTGTATGTATGTATGTATGTATGTATGTATCACTGAGACCTAAAAGATCTAGGGTTCAACTTAGGTAAATGTTCCACTTCTATCCAGTAATCTCCCAGGTGCTGTGCTCTAGGATTCTGGAGTGCTGTGCAATTGGAAAGTATGTGGATGGAGATTTCTTTTTCATGCCACAAAATCTGCATTCTTCTTCCTCCACTATTTTGAGCTTTTTCAAGTGCCCAATCAGGCGACAATGTCTCGTTAGGATCCCTGTTAAAACTCTTAGCGCAGTTTTACTTTGACTTATGCATTCATTTGATTTCAACAGGTTGTAGTCACCCAGAAGAGTCTTTGATGGTATAAGCCTTACTAGATCTTTCCAATGGTCAGATCTTCGCTTTTTCTCGGTTTTACCTATTTCTTCCAATATGACATTGTGACTGATTCCGCAAAAGGGTTCAGGACCCCAGAAAGGTATTTCAGTCCCCCTCTTTGCTAGTTCATCTGCTATTTCATTTCCTTCTATTCCAGTGTGTCCTGGAATCTATAGTAAGGTGACTATAATGTTCATTGAGTTTGTCTAGGAATTCTCACACCATTTTGGAACTGATTACACAAGAGCTCAGTGCTTTAATGGCACTCTGTATCGTATACCAATTGTTACTGAACAAACATATTGTTATTTACTTACAAATATTAATATTTTTCAAAATCTATTATGAAATGTACAAATTGATGAGTATTTTTATTTTATAATCGAAAAGTTTTTTTTTGTTGGTATGCACATTGAAATGGATATGACGTGTGATTCGATATTTGCTGGACAAAATTCAATTACTAATTCTCTATATGCAAATATTATCAAACTAAATTTTGAATATTAATTAGTTATTGTTGAATTAAACCATAAAATCGGAAATGATGCATCGCTCTTTTTATACATACGCTATAAGAATATTGATCAAAATTAAAATTACAATAGAATATATATAAATATTGAAAATTTAACATCACTAAAAATATTTTGACAGATTTATAACCTCTACAAAAAGAAGTGTGGATTAATTTGGATGAGGACCAGGCCCTCAGCTGGGCTTCTCAATATTTTATCATTTAGTTTACAATATTGTGAGATCCACTTGTTTTGTTGTTTCCATTCCCTCATTAATTTGTTTGGGTTGAACTGAATATTTGTACCATTCCCATATTTTCTTCGTGTTAGTTGGATGGGGAGGATTTTGAGTAGTTATAATGGTTGTATTATTTCCTCTCCAAAGTCGTCTTGTAAGTTCTCACAGAAATATATTATGCGAGTAGGTCTTCCATTCGTTAGGTCACTTATACATAGAATCACCGATTCTTCCAATTATGTATATTGCCACTTTTTTTGCAACAAATACTCAAAAAGCAATAAATACTCACTTAACCGGCAGTAGTTTTGAAAATTATACAACAATGTATGTCGCTAATACGTTTTATTTTAAACCTGTTATCCCTGAAGATGTATTGGATATAATTAACTGCCTGAAAAATGTTAATGCCGAGGGTGTTGACTGTCTTTCGACAAAGATCATTAAGAGCATAGGTCCACAAATTGCTTGTACTCTGGCAGACATTATCAATTACTCAGTGGAAACAGAAAAGTTTCCATCAAGTTTAAAGATAGGAATTGTTTCACCAATACATAAAAAAGATAGCCCACTTAGTCTTGACAATTATCGGCCAATAACTGTCCAAACTGTGATATGTAAAGTGATAGAAAAATGTATTTATAAACAAATGTTTTCTTTCCTCAAAAAGTATAATGTTATATCAGACCATCAGCATGGTTTCTTGCCTGGCAGATCGACGGAGAGTGTATCCATAGCTCTGCTTAATTTTATCCACACCTCATTGGAAAGGAAGAGATATGTAGGAGCACTCTTCTTTGATCTTTCAAAGGCTTTTGACTCAGTTAGTACTGATATAACAATAAATAAACTACGAGATTTAGGATTTCGGGGCAAATTTCTATCGTGGCTGAAATCATACTTAGAAGCCAGAAAACTTATTGTTAAAATTGAAGATCAGAAGTCCCTCCCCCAACCTGTGGAAATTGGCGTACCTCAAGGGTCAATCTTAGGTCCTCTGATATTTTTATTATACGTAAATGATCTTTCTAAATATGTTAGCACAAATAACTTGATACTATATGCAGATGACACAACATTAGCAATTGACTCTGAGTCTCCAGATGAGCTGCTTTCAAAGATGAATATTTTATCAAAGGAATTTATCAGTTGGTGTGAAAGAAATTCCTTGATAGTAAACTCGACAAAAACCATTATCATGCATTTCTCTACAAGAATAGATATTCTTGAAAATAGCTGTATCTCAGTTAAGGGTACTGATGTTTATTTTTCGAGTTATACGAAATTTCTAGGAACCTACCTTGATAAGAATATGAGCTGGAATACCAATATCAACCACATTTGTAGAAAATTAAATAGCAGTTACTTTGCAATATTACAGCTAAAAAATATATTTACAACTAGTCAATTGATCAATGTTTATTATGCAATAGTATACTCTCATATTTCCTATAATCTCATTCTGTGGGGGGGTGCGGTAAATGCCTCAAGGATTTTTACTTCTCAAAAAAGGATTGTTCGTCTAATTTTTAATCTAGATTATAGAGAAACATGCAAAAATCATTTTAAAGATTTTGGTATTCTAACTTTTTATTCTATTTACATCTACAAATGCATATTATATGCAAAAAGTAATTCCAGTGATTTTACTCTTAATTCTGATTACCATGATTACCCAACCAGATCTGGCAAACTTATACGGCCACCAAAACATGAAACGTCATTATTTGAAAAAAGTCCTGTCTATAAAGGAATCCAATTCCTGAATCATTTGCCCATCTGTATAAGAGATGAGAACAATTTCAATGTTTTCAAACAAAAACTTAAAAATTTTTTAATTGTCGAATGTTTTTATGATATATCAGAGTTTTTGAACAAACGATTTTAATTTAACTGTTTAATAATAAGTCGTATTTAATGTAATATCCTTTTTTCTGTTTGACCTGTCCTATATCATGTACTATGATCAAAAAGGATGAATAAAGTATTATTATTATTATTATTATTATTATTATTATTATTACTATTATTACATGTTTATTCAAGGTACAATGCCCAGGCACCAGGTCGGTAATCGTCTTCAAATATCTTCAATAGTCTGGTTGAAAGTTCCCTTTAGGCCAATAGCAATACATATTACGCACTAAGGGTTGATTGTTTACATCATCGGCAGCTTGGAGTGGTACTTAGTAAAGTAATTTATATTTATAATCGAAATAACTAATCTAAAACATACATTTTAAATATAATGGAAAAATGGGGGATCGGTTATCACAAAAATCACCCCGTCACTGGCAGAAGATTGATTTTAATCTGAAAAATTGGGATTTTTCATGAAAAGCGAGTGAAGCCATATCTAAACATGGTCTGGCGATTTCAAGAAGTATTGAAAAATATACTGTATAGCTCTGAATAGAATGAGGAAAATTAAATTTCAACGAAACGAAAAAATTATCTACACGACTGTATGACATTTTGCATGATTGTAAAATCTTTTTGTCAGATTATATATATATATTAGATTTACTATCTAAATAAAGGGTTCAATGAAACCACAATATATTTAATGTCCGTTGGGACTCAAAACTTGCAACTAGTTTCGGTAACAATTACCATCATCAGGCTATAACAAACAGAAAATGGTAATTTTCTCTATTAATTTTTAACTTGATTGCAAAATATCATTTGATCGCATCTTTGTTACATCAATTTTATTGCCTCTTTAGATCTTTACAATGAGGTACCATTTTCTATTTGTTAAAGCCTGATGATGGTAATTGTTACCGAAACTAGTTACAAGTTTTGAGTCCCAACGGACATTAAATATATTGTGGTTTGACTTTGAATTTCATTGAACCCTTTATTTGGATTCTAACTACATTTGAGGTATGGATGAACTCTTAGAGTTAGATTTACTATCCGTTAATCATAAAAAAAAACAAGACTATTCTTAATAGGGACTAACAAAAATTTAAGGTTAATAACAATTGGATCGCCTCAGTTCTTCTTTTGATTCTTTCTATTTCTATTTTTGTAATAATTGCATGAATAGAATCAATTAATGGACTTTGTTCTATGAAATTCTTTGACAAAATTATTGAATTGTGTTAACAATTGTTTAAATTCAAATGCAAATTTCAGCATACTTCCATCTCGTCGAAAATTAAACCCCATCCTGACTGCACTAAATCCTCAATATTAATTCGGTTTATAATAATTATTTTAATTAATTCAAATGGCATTCATACATTCGTTCTATATTCATGACATCGCAATAACTAAACGGATCTAGTGCCTACACCGCCATTAATGTTATTAGTTTATCAAACATCAATTTGTTGCGTATGTGAGGTTCCAATTGAACGTTAATGGGGAAATTTATATTTTATAAATAAGTGGTTGTTGCATTCAATAATTGATATCTTTGGATGTGATCAGTTTTACCTTGCCTACTAGTGTACTAGCTACCTTGGTCAATAGAAGCAGAAGCTGGTCAAACAGCGACCGGAGGAAGGCACAAAAAGTATGACTACGAGAAGAAGGACTTTACAGCAGTGGTGTCCATCTGTATATCTGTATCTGTAGAGTGTAAGCTCACAGCACTTAGGCCACATGTGACCCATTGTACATCTTCCCAAGGAGTTGTCCTTCAAGGTCATCGTTCTTCCCAAGAATTTGGACATGTCACTAGGAGAAATTTCCTTTATATCGGCAGGTGTAGGTCAAGACACCGAACACACACTCTCTTATTGACGATAACTCCGGACACTCACATAAGACATGCCTGACAGTTTCATCTTCCTGTTCGCACATCCTGCATAGAGGTGTGTCGAGTAGCTCCATAGTATGGAGATGTTTCCTTAGTTGACAGTGACTGTTAAACGTAGGTTTTTCCTGGTCATCGCCAAATATTTCTTCGGCGCCAGCTTCCCAGGGTCGCCCAGGGTGATCCTGGAAAGACTGCATCCTTAGATTCCATCCCATCTCTTAAGGGATTGAGCATGGGTGTAACGTTTGGCTAGTTCCGAAATTGTCGAAGTCATTAGGCCGTAGGTGTCACTGGGTGTCCATTAAGAAATTCCAGAGAAAAGATATGGACGAAGCCATAAATAAATAAAGAGGAGACAACATCAAGCAGGTCACCCGTCATCCTACGAAGCATTTACCATTAAAGCTCTGTAAGGATAGGAGTGACGGGTTCAGTAAGAGTTGTGTGTATGTCCCGGAGACAAGCGGCGAACTTCACAAATTACAGCTTGTCAAAGTGTGAAGAGAAAAAACTATTTTGGCCGGCAGACGTCTATATTTGGACACCTACGTAGACCTACAAGCCCAACATCCAACATATTCGAAGTTATTTTTAAAATTTTGCGAACTCATTTTATTTAACCTTATCAAATTATTATTTTTTTTTGATAGAATATTGGAAAACTGACTCTCCATAATTCCGTATAGATGAAAGGTGAATATATACCTATATATAAAAATTCTCCGTGATCCGATCTCTATCAAATGCAAACACTATTCGTTCATCATCTTCCTTTTGCTGACGGAAGCTCTAAGTTTGCATATAACCCCAACGGTATAAGGATGGCGGTTGATGTATAACAAACATATAACTGTGGTCTCACTGAAGGCAAATTTGCATATAGATTGGTGCAGGTAACTCCGGGCGTCAAGAATTCAGGGATGGTGCAAGCCAGAGAATTACAGGACAACGTTTTTTTCCCATTATAAATGTTTATGTTGTCATAGAACATGAAAGTAGCTTATTGCTATAGGAAAACATGGAAACAAAGAGACACAAATATTAAATTTGGCGCCCAACCTCCAAAGTATGGGTCAAGGATTTTTGTTGAATATGATGTGACAATATACCACCGAACCAACAAATTACACTGTTTTTAAGCGTTTCGATAATCAAGTTATCACCTTCAGAGACTAAAGGTGAAGACAATTTTCCATTTAATATAAGTTAATTCCTTTGGAAAAAAATATAATTTCTTTACTCTCAACTTTTTATTGAGTTAAGGAATTAAAAGAGACTACCAAGTTCGTAGCAATATTGAGTCGTAGAACAAGGGAGAGATACAGTGAGAGAGTGAGCTCGACATAACTTCCGCTGTATAATTTGAATATTCTCATTTGCATATAAATTGTCAAACGGCCTGCCGAGTCCGAAATATACTGGTCGGACATTTTGCGATATTTTGACAATAAACAGACATTTGCATATCATCCGAGCCGAGTGCTAATGTGAAAAATAAAAACGTTTTTGGAAACTGACGAATACCGACCCTCCATATTGGTTTTATTTAATGGGATTTTTCATCGGGTGTGTGTGTGTGTGTGGATAAGCTTTTTAGATAAAAACTAAATACATACGTGATTTAAATTAACGATTATTTGTTGCTAGAGTATGCATGGTGCTGACACCGATGTTGGAAACATTTAATTATTATGATTACGATCCTTTCAGTAGACAAAGAGACATTCATACAACCAGACTATTTGACCCCACGGCGCTCAGGCCACAATTGGCCCATTGTGCATCCTTCAGCTCGTCATCCAGCCTACTTGTTTGAAGTAGGCGATAACCTCGCCTGAAGTAAGCTCCCTCATGCTGGCTTGTGTTAGCCTGTAGTCGCTGAATATAGAAAACCTAAATTGAGAGAGTGCCGGACATTCACAAAGAATGTGTTCGACAGTCTCATCTTCCTGTTCACATCCTCTACAAAGTAAAATGTCAGACAGACCCAGTTTGTAGAGGTGTTTTCGTAGGTGGCAGGTTCTGTCTGTTCATAGTCACGTATTTTTTGGCTACTCTCCTGTCCGGATACTGCAGCAGCTCCTTGGCAAACCTGCAACCTTCTGCATCGTTCCATCTACCCTTAAACTTTTCAAGATATATTTGTCAATTCTAGCAGCCTATACAGAGCGTTTATGGTTAAGTAGAATTATTATCTTTCATAAGATTCATTTTCCTTAAAACTTAATTTGACGTGATTAAATCTCACAAACTGTTTCAAAACTTTTTTGTTCATCATAATTGCTGCCTCAAGGTGCACAGACAGATCTAAATTAATGGTAATCTGATAATCCGTCAGAGCGGCGAACGTTTGGAAATTTATACCTCAAAGCTTTAGCTTCGCCAGCTTCATTTGAATATCTCAGATATATGAAGATTATTCGAAACATGCCGATTGCGGTTAGCGCAATTATACCACAACGAATTGGGTGTAATTTAATTTAGTTGTGGGGCATGCTAGTTAAGAAAACTTGAAAATAAAACCAGAAATTACATGAATCTCAGAGTTGTGTTTTTAAGCTTCGGTCTCTCTTTTTCTCGCTGTATCTCTCCATATTATCCATTGAATCTTCAACAATCTTACTTGCACCCTTGGGAGCTATGAGAACGACCTTAACAGACGCTTTAGAAATCTTGTTAAACCTATCGCCACTTTATGTCTACAAACATGGCGAAACCAGATCAGTTACCAAAAAGCAGACTACATTGATCTATTGTTATGTCTAATTATGCTTATCTTTTCGATATTTTTCGTCTGCATTTCATCCGCCATTTTGTTTTTGGAAATTTTGACTTTCAATTCTGATTCAGCGACCTCTAAAACCTTTACGCACCTTATGTTTTCCAATTTGATTTGTTTTTATGAGTTATTATTATATTTTTTCGATATTCTTCGTCTGCATCTCGTCTGCCATTTTGTTTTTGGAAATTTTGACCTTTTATTCCGATTCAGTGACCTCGAAAACTCCTAGGCACCTTTTGTTTTCCAATTTGATTTGATTTTTGTGTCTGATTATGATGTTTTTTGATATTCTTCGTCTGCATCTCGTCCGTCATTTTGTTTTTGGAAATATTGATTCTATTTTGATTCTGCGACCTTGAAAACTCTTATGTACCTTTTGTTTTCCAATTTGAATTGTTTTTGTTTACTTAGCTGATTCAAATTGGTTCAGAGTGGACAAAAACGCGAATATTTGTTATTTTAACATTGCTATCCATGACAATTAGTGTTGGCGATAGGATGCGGACTCAACAAAAGTTATGCTGGAGATTAAGTATGTACCAAAGGAAAAGTGTAATAATTCAACAAATACCAAAAAGGACTTTCAAATATTCATATTTTCCAGAAAGTGGAATTCTCGCACTAAACATCTAAAACCCATTACACAAGTGAAGATAAAAATATACTACGGAATTCTGATACGTCTCTGGTTATTTTGCATTTAAGCTTCAGTTGAAAATCGCTGGAATAGCAGCAGATAAAAATTAATATCCTCTATAAACTACCAACATGGTATATGCAATGAGAACGAGCCATTTTTATTTTTCAAACTGAAAAACTTAACGCTTCGAACAGGAACAATAAAATTTTAAAGCGGCATTTAGCTATTACTTTTCGAGAGAGATTTTAATTAATATAACTTACCCAAATTTTGTATCTCGCAAGGCAACACCACTGTATCGCCACTAACAACTTTAAAAGTATTTCCCCTAGAGATGAATCTCGGCGATGCATGGTTGCTGAACACCGTACCTAAAACAGATCAAACTTTTAATTAGTTGAATCTCATTTCCGCTATCATGGAAGTTATGCTTAATTCAATTCTTATGTGTAAATATTTTTTTGAACAAATAATTGTAGCTTCACACGCTAATTGTTATTTTAATTTTTAAATAAAAAAATAACCGTTCACCCAGTGACACATACGGCCTAACGACGAATTGCGGAACTAGCCAAACGTTGCACCCATGCTCAATCCCTTAAGAGATGGGATGGAATCAAAGGATGCATGATTTCTCTGGAATGTAAACTGTATAATCGTTTTTAAAGCTATATTGTGGGGCAATCTGATCCGTTGACATTCCCAGTATTGGATCTGCCTTTATTTCTTCATATAGCTCTTTGTAGACCTTACCGTGTTCTTGGCTTATCGGAGAAGGTCCCTGTAATAATCTGTGACTAACAGATCTTGCATTTCCTTGTATGAGGATATGTAGTGGTGGTAGGTTCATGACCCCCGTGATACTTAGGCAGGCCTGCCTTTGAATACCACTTAGCTGCCTCTGCACTCCAATCTGCAGTGTCCTGGGCCATTGGTTATCATTGTCCTCACAACCTGTGTGTATAACCATTTGGTCATGTTGGGATTTAAACCCCAATTTTTTCCACACATTTGCCTGCACCTTCCAAGGGCGATCGACTTGGACAGTAGCCTGTCAACTAAGGATACACCTCCATACTATGGGGCTAGTGGACAAACCTCTATGCAGGATGTGTGAACAGGAAGATGAAACTGTCAGGCATGTCTTATGCGAGTGTCCGGAGTTA
>CAJUYI010005961.1:0-14604 GCA_910591695.1 Galerucella pusilla
CGAACGTTTGGAAGTAACAAACGGAAAATGAAGTAAGCGACTCTAATAACACTTTGCATTTTGCGGAAAACAGTTAGATTATTGGTGTTTCAAAATAGCTGGAATTATACATTTTCGATTAGGAATTTAGTTGTTAACTGAACATACACGAGTTTCCGAACAGTAATTTACATGCTAGCAACATTTAACAACTAACAGTAGTAGAAGTAATTTACAAGAAGCGAAAACTAAAAAAGCGATGCTATGGAATTTCATTAAATTTTCCAAATAGTGGTTTTTCCTGATTTATCTCGACTAAGAAGAGCAATCTTGATCTAGGAAAATCTAATTTTAGCCACGAGTTTCAACCAGGACCGTAACATTATTCTGTAAATTGTACCTAAAATATATTTATTGGGCTACTAGCCTATAGTCTATTAGTAGCAGATTACTGGTGGAGATTGAAAGTCTAGAATTCAGGAAATGACTCCTGACATAATGAACACTAATTATGAGGACAGCAGGAAGAGTCTTAGCCTTTTGTCTAGAAGATGACGAAATGGTAGATTTAATGTTTGAAAACATAGTCCAGTGAATGAAGGAGGAAAAAGGTAAAGTTAACATTAATGACGCCCTGTTTTCATCTTCCGGTTGGAAGTTGCATTTGGTACATTATTAAACATGAGACAAAGATCTGCATAAAAACGCGTGCGAGGGCGGAGAAAATGGCCCCAAAAGACCAGAAAAATAGGTTTTCAGCCAATATCTCCTAAAATATGGCAGTAAGAGATTTTCGGTTCGGATAAAAATTGAAGTTCAGGTCATTTTCTACAAAAATGGTCCTCATGATTTTTTTCGCAACATTAATATTTTCTGCAAAAAAATCGGGTTGAAATACCGGAAATTTTGAGACTTGTGAAATATGCAAGTTTTGTACAAAATTTAAGCTGGGGGGTGTTGGGTATTTTCAATGTTTTGGATTGTGGAAACCAATTGTAGATGGCGCCACCACATTTTACAGATTGGGAAAATCCTCGGTGGCATAAATGAGAAACCCTGTAACCAGACACTTTTGATGGATATTCATGTTTCCGAGGGTCTTGTGTTCCTCTCAGATGAGGCCTCAAGATATACTTATTAGGAAAACGGGCTATAAGATTAGCTCTACAGGATGGACCACGCCAGTGGACCTGAATCTAGCAACAATCAGCTTTGCACACGTGGCAAAAAACTGAAGTTCATTAGGCTTTTGGTAGGGAGAACTGAAAATGCCTCAAGAGTGAAGAATATTTACCCATAATACTCAGCAACAATTTCTTGCAGATTCTCCGCAAATTTTTGCAAATTTTTTGCAACCAGACTAATTGAGGTTTTTGGAATAAACGTTCTCCATGTTTCATTTATTATAGAAAAATATATTTCTTTTTATTTATTTATTTATTTATTTATCAACGGGAGAACCCAATATAATGATACAAGAGTAATACATTATAGACTAAAATATTACATAGAAAATTTTTAACAAAAGTACAAGATATTCGCGGGTTAATTGTCCGTGAATTGAGGAAAAAAGTATATAAAAATACATTGCAATCATGACATAAATCTGTTCGTCACCAGTTATCATCTGATTCTTGGTCAAGAACTTCTTCTGGGTCTAGAGCTCCCTCTAGCTCTACCCCGTCAACAATTTCTTCTGAGTCTACAGTTTCCTCTAATTCTACCTCTTGGGATAACATATTATCGCTGTATTTATAATTCGAATACTGGCGTGACTCACACGAACCACAAATAGATGAGCAGACGACACGAGCGCCACGTAGAGCACACGCGCGGCGAACGACGGAGGAACGAAAGTAATAAATTAAAGCGTATACATTTAGATATACTGGTTTTTCCCCGGATTATCAAAGGTATGACTTATATACATCGATGGAAAGGTGGGAATTCTCCCGTTACACTAGTTAAGGTGTTAAAATGTTAGAAATGAAGAGCAGTGAGAAAAAAACCACCAAAAAAAAAAGTGCGTTTTTTCCTTGAGCCCGCGTTTTCTAATTTTATTAAAAAATGGACGACTTCGTCAAAAAAAGTAAATGCACAATCGAAAGGTAGACTTTCTTAGCTTTCAAATGATGTATCATAGAGACCAATCGGATCATATATAAATTTGTAATTGATGGTTGTTCACAAAATTTCCCCGCGATCCAAAAACAGCAAAAATTTGGGATTCAATAAACAACGATTAAATGAAAATTAAAAAAAATTAGGGTATACAAATTCCAAGGATGACAAAGGACCTTATGAGGACCCATAATCAAGAAAATTTTGAGTAATTTAGTGCAATACAAAAAAATAGGAACAAATTCCTGGCGAGGTCAAAATTGCCCGGGAGCAGAAAGTTTGACCCGTGTTCCGATATGGCCAAAAGAGTCAAGCGTGACTCAATTCACAGGGTATGATAGCAGCAGAATTCCTCTTTCACATGAATTTTGAATTATGAGAAAATATGCATTTTTCACAAAGTTATTGAATAATTTGTCCCCCGCTGATGTGTAAATACACAGACTGTGCTCTCCGGCATAAAGCACAGTAGCTCATTATTCGAGGTGCGCTTGGTACCGTTTTTCTCGAAACCGGTCAAATTTTCGAGAAAAATCATGAGTACCATTTTTGTATAAAATTAACTGAACTTTAATTTTTATCCGAACCAAAAATCTTTAACTTCCATATTTTAGGAGATATTGACTGAAAACCTATTTTTCTGGTCTTTTGGGGCCATTTTCTCCGCCCTCGCACGCCTTTTCATGCAGAACTTTGTCTCATGTTTAATGAGGTACCAAATGCAACTTCCAACTGGAAGATGAAAATAGGGCGTGATTAATGTTAACTTTTTTCCTTTATTTACTGGAATAACATGTCTATCCCCACAAATTTCAAATAACCCACATTTTTAAAGTACACCTGGTAAGGATAACTCTTCAGTTGAGTCTAAGAGCACAACTTAAGGAT
The DNA here is from genome assembly GCA_910591695.1 of Galerucella pusilla. Classification (NCBI taxonomy): domain Eukaryota; kingdom Metazoa; phylum Arthropoda; class Insecta; order Coleoptera; family Chrysomelidae; genus Galerucella; species Galerucella pusilla. The sequence goes on from CAJUYI010005961.1 coordinate 2,989, forward strand.
CTCATTTGATGTCTTCTCCCAATTTTTGAATATTATTACGAGGAAATAAATTTCGGGACTTAAAAATCAAAGAAGAAATTATTTTTAAGAAACACAGTGGCCGGGGGGATACGCTCCTGGCTATATAAATAATGGATTAGAAATCTTAATAGATTCGGAAAGAGGGAAATGAAAACTGGTGAACTGCAATAAAAAACATTAATTGGAAGGGTTTGTGTGAGGTTTTATATAGCTCCTCTAATTGAAAATGATCGTGTGGTTTCGAAAGAGAAAAGTAAAAAATGATTCTAATTATGAAAGATATAATACGATTTATTAGTTGGAGGCGCAGAGCTCTGAAACTACCATATTTTTGGTTTTACAACGAAAAAGCAAAACACACACAGCTGTTAAATACTTTTAATGGTTTTGAGGCTAGACACCTGGGGCTCAGGAACGCCGATGGACCTCGTCTCCGTGGAACTCTCCAAGAAATCACGAGGGGACCTAAAAAAACTCCGCGCCCGGGGGTTTTTCGGGTGGCTGAAATCAAATATGGCATCGGCGAACACCCCCCGGACACCTGGTACCCCCGAACCTTGACCTGGACATCATCCACGAGAACTTTCTTGACAATATCGACAAAAACAGCCCGGAAATTATTGGAGGCTTGTTTTTTGAGGCGCGAAATTACGATTTCACGTCGAAAACAACATTCTCACCACCTGGTGCACCGCAACCTGCGCTTGAACATCGTCTCCAAGGGTTTTCCAAACAAAATCGAAAAAGGTGAGCCGAAAATCGTTATAAGGGGTTTTTGGGGCCGGTTAATCAGAATTTTGCGTGGGAAACGTCCCTCTGAACACCTGGTGCGCCGTACCCTGGCCTCGAACGTCTTCTCCGTGGGGCTCTCCCGAATTTCTAGCGGGGAAGGAGGGAAACTCGACGCCCGGAGGTTTTTCGGGTGGCTGAATTCAAATATGGCATCGACAAACGCCCCCGGACACCTGGTGCACCCGAACCTCGACCTGGACGTCATCCCCGAGAACTTTCTTGACAATATCGACAAGAACAGCCCGGAAATTATTGGAGGCGTGGTTTTTGAGACGCGAAATCACAATTTCACGTCGAAAACGACCCTTCCACCACCTGGTGCACCGGAACCTGCGCTTGAACATCGTCTCCGAGGGTTTTCCAAATAAAATTGAAAAAGGTGGGCCGAAAATCGTTACTTCGCCCAATATTAATTATTAAAAAATGTCATGCATCATGGTAGGTACTGTCAAAATTTTCCAAATTTCTCTAACGAACAAACCTATATTTGACACCTAATTGACGGACATCCTGAATAATTCCATTCGTTTTTGATGACTGCTTTTTCAAAACGATCGCAATTTTCCCCAACAATGTTTTAACAACTCTCTAATAATAAAAACAAATCAACACTGATAACAATAATAAACTAATATTCTCGCACTCGTTAAATGCAAACACAAAACATATGTTGATATTTCTACCTGTTCAAATTTCAATATTTCTCCGTAATTTCATTATCTCTATATATACTACGCTGAAATATTACATTAAAACCACTGGCTTTGTGTGCTCTTGTGATATCTATTGTCATTCGGTTTCAGTTTAATTGGTTTCAAAAAGTATTTAGAACCTAATTGAATATGTGCAGACACTGCTATTGAGTTTGGATAAAAAATACATCAATAAACACAACAACAGAACAATAAAGTTAATGGAATCATTTCAATTTTTATGACTATTGACATTAAAAAAAGGAACAGAGAGAAATTCATTCGAAAAAATTAGTTAACATTCACGGGTTGATTTTTTTCGATGAACTTTATGACAAAACTCAGGATGTGAAGTAAACTCCAGAGCACTAAGCCTGAGGATTAAGTGGGGAATGGGAAACGATACCAGCGTGGTTCAAACAGAACTGGCTGGTATCTCAATTGCCACAAAAGAACTAACCAGAAAAGGAATTTCTGGCAAAAAACATAACAATCTACACTGATCGTAGACAAGCCCTATTAGCCTTGAACAGACAACGTGTTATATCGAGGCTAGTACTAGGCGCCGAAGAAATATTTGGCGATGACCAGGAAAACCTACGTTTAACAGTAGGATTTCTGTCAACTAGGGAAACACATCCATACTATGAGGCTAGGGGACACACATCTATGCAGGATGTTTGACCTGGAAGATGAAACTGTCTTATGCGAGTGTCCGGAGTTATCGTCAATAAGGCAAGGCGCAAATTGGGACACGTATAGCACGTGTGAAGTGAAGCAGCACAGCACGTTGTTTTGTAAACTACATGATTGAATACATTGGCGTAAATTGGCGACGCAGCGCGACCTGGCACGACACGCGTCGGCTCACAGACGTGTCACGCAGTTGTTCAGACACAGTTTGTCGTACCACGCGTGTGGGTGTCTCAGTTAAGTTTTCCTTTTCTTACGAAAAAATGACAGAAGAAAAGTTAATAGAGGCTGTAAGGGGATACAGAGAGCTTTATGATACAAAAATGCTAATTATATGAAGACAAAACTGAAGAATCGGATTTGGGGTGATATTGCAAATTTATTAGGTGATTTAAATTTCTCCTTCATCAAGGAATAAAACAACATTTTCTCCTCTGCATCATCCGATGCTGATTCAGAACTTAAGTTCAAAAACAACAATTGTTTCGTTCGTTTGCCGAAAATGTTAGACATTTTTTGATGCCGGCTAGTCGCTGCAAATAAAATCCAAAACCGAGTGTCTCAATATGCGGATCACCACGCAGCACGTGTAGCACGTACGAGTCGTGACTCTCATGTCAAGTCACCTCACACGTGCTATACGTGTCCCAATTTGCGCCTTGCCTAAGAGAGTGTGTTTTCGGTGAGTCTTGGCCTACACCCGCCGAGATAAAGGAGATGTCTCCTAGTGACCTGTCCATCTTCCTGGGAAGGATACAGATATGGCAAAACTGTTGGAAACAAAAATCTGAAAATTTGTAATAAACATCATCCGATATTGATCTATCACTCGACTGTTCATGACTTCTTGTTATACAGGAAGCTGCTGTCTATTTGCTCCTCACATTATTTTATCCCCTATTAAATTACATTTCACCAAAATTCCAACCCAAATAAATTCCTCAATTTTGTATTCACTCCACCCATGCCTTCGAACAATGCTTCTTTTGTAGCAATCCCAATTCGGTCTGTTCAATTTTATCGCGGAACTTTATTTTTGGCAAAACTAAAGCTCGACTCGGGAATCGGAATCTAATTCCACAGTCAACTTATTCTTCAATTGTTGGTTTTATGACTGCCACTAAAAAGCTCCAAAAGGTAGAAAAATCCAAAATAAAAACCTCAAGTTTTCATCACTATCTTTGTAGTTGAAGCTTCAAGCTTTTTTGTATGTAAGATGCATTTTCTATTTCGTCCTTAAACAGGATAACGTTGATAAGGAGGGCGGGAGCTATTTATCAGGGATGTAATTATATAAAATGATGATTTTAGTTGAAATAAATAAAGTTAGGTAAACAATTATATTAATTGAAATGATTAAATAGTAAATATTTAATCCTGTTAGTGTATATTTTACAATTGATTATTTTTTTTCCAAACTAGTGAGTATAAAGTTGATTTAAATCCATTATATAAATTAAAAAGATGTTCTAGGGACCTCTAGCCATAGAAAATGCCTAGTAATATGTGTTTTGAAGTGATGACAATAAAGCAAGTCATATTCAATTAAGCTGGGATAAGATACGCCAAAAAAATGTACAAATATTTGGGAGTGAACAAAAATTTGGTACAGCAAGCGCCAAATGTTATGGCGATCCCGCCCCCATGCGCAGAAACTCATTTTCAATGTTGCCTCTCACTACAGGACTTGCAAGACATATAAATGCTCTGTACAGTGGCGTATCATCAGCTGTTCTCCAATTCTGTTGGCGTTTGGCATTTTTTAAATAATTTTTGTGTTGTTTCTGAAAAAATGTCATCGCCTAACAAAAAAAAAAACAGTATTTGGTTGAACATTGAAGTTTTTGTAGCTTACCTTTAGTCTGTTTTGTTTGAAATAAAATAAAATCAAAACAATTTATTGAATCTATAACTTTTCAAATTCAATTTCCTCCAAACAATATTACGTCACGACACGGAGTTGTTCTTTGACAAACAGGAAATCTTGTTTGAAGTGGAAATTGAAAACCGTTTGGAATTATCACAAGAAAAACCTCCCGACAATATTGCATCTTAAAAAGGAAACGTTCAAATGTATTTCGAATTAAATTTTACAAGGATAACGATAATTTATATTTATACATCTCGTTTAAAATTTTCAGTAGATTTTCTACCGCTACCCTTACAGAGTACACATTCTCCCTGTGTCCTGTATCCTCCCCACAAATTATATTTACCTATTCATATTTATTTTTATGGAACATCTACCCTTCTTTTGTAATTTATTGATGTGTGAGAAAGCCGCAGGCTTTATCCTTAAATATATATGTATGCACGTGTCATAAATGAAGCGTAATGTTCCTGTACACACGTCAGTATTATCTCTACAGTGTGTTCATATTTAATGTACGCTTGACTGGGTTTATTGTAATGTAATGCCGATGTAAACTTTTTTTTTCTCAGATAATATTCTGTTGGGGAAATAGATCGAGTGTTTATTTGCGTCTCCCGGTGTTTGCAGAGACAGTTAAAGTAAATTAATCACTATTATATACTGGATGTTTCATGCAAAAAAAAAATTTACAAAAAAATGGTTCATACATTTTTTTTTTGTAAAATCAATATTCTCTAAGTTATTCGCGATTGAAAGTAACGCTTTTTAGAGGAAAAAATCGACGTTTTTGATATGTTTTTCGCGGATAACTCGAAAATTATGCATTTAATCAAATAAACTGTTGAGAGCAGAATTGTAGCTTTTTGAAAAACAAGCAAAACGCTTTTTTTATAATTTTTCTAAAGCCAATAGGAACCGAGTTATGGCCCATCAATGATTAGCTTTTTTTCCCAAATGCAAAATGTGATAGATTCAAAGTCAAATACCGGAAAAATGATGCATTTTTCGTAGAAAACTTATGGAATCTTTTTCAAAGAGCATAATAAGACCTTTCTTTAAAAAAAAGTCTGTAGCATCAAAATTGAGTGAATTATGACAAAAATAATGTCAGTTCTGAATTTTTTATACAAAAAAATCAGTGAAAACAACCCCCTAACTACCCTCCTAATTAAAATTGATCTCTACCCTCGTGCAATTCTCTTTGTATGTATGATTAATAGGTCCAAGAAGTTTAACCAATTTAAAATTCATAGTTTTCGGAAAATTATGGCTTAAAGTAAAAAGTTATTTTTCATAATTTTGTATTTTTTCAAAATAACTCCGAAAATATTAGAGGTACAAGCAGAGTTAAATAACGAATTTGTAGCTTTTTTTATGACAAAAATTTTTCTGTGAGTAGATTTTTTGTAAAGTTAATATTTGACGAGGTATAGCCTTTAAAACGTCTATTTACGCACGAGCACCACCTTTTTTTAGCCCTTTAAACTCACCCCATTTAAAAACGAGAGGGTCTAAAGAGATTTAACTTACAGATCCGTGTAGTTCTTGAAAAACCCTACAAAATCGTTTTTGAATAAACTTTTTATCATCAATAATGAAGGAAATACGTTAAAAAAACCAATCGATCTTTTTTTCGAAAAATTCCAATAGTATAGTATAGTACACTTGGAAGCATAATAATGTACAAAACCGGTTTATTCGGCAGTGGGGCGTTATGTATACGACATGTTTCGTGTTGTGAAGGGTGGTTTTTGAAGGTTGAAAAGTTACTTAATGCACGTGACACATTTTTTTTACAACAGAATTATTGAGCAAATCCCAAATTATTTTTCTCTTAGCAAAATTTTTTTTTACATATAACAATAATAACAGTTGATTTTTAAGGGTTGAAAAAGTATAAAATTGTATTTTGAAATATAATTCATCATTTTACTAATTCAAACCAATTTTCACCTATCTTAAGATTTATAATGCTATTTTTTAATTTTTGACATTTAGGGGTAGTTTTCACCCCTAAGAAACAATTAGGGTTCGTCGGCATGACATGATATATAAAGCAGAAGGTGAGGTGAGCCTAATCCCAATTTTTTATGCAAATCAATCAGAGGCGAAATCATTTTTTGAGGATTCGTGATTGTTTTTACATTAAGCTGTAACAGGGGCTGCTTTTTAATGGTTGAAATATGATGAAATTGTATTCCAAAGCTCAAAACAATCATTATTCAACTTATCCAAGCCAAATCTTGCCCATTTTCAGGTTTAAAATGTTAATTTATGATTTTTGACAAATAAAGGTAGTTTTCACCCCTAAAAACCGTTTAGCGCCCTTCGGTGCGATATAGATTTTGAACCTTCGGCTATCACCTACCTCCTGTTAAAATTTCAAGTCAATCCATAGTGGACGAAAAAATTGCGAGGTTCTACCTTTTTTGAGCTTAATTCCCTGTACTACAGGAGCTTTCGATATTTTCAGGTGTTTAGTTATTGGACGTACCAATATAAACAGTTTCAATGACTTTATTATTGTCGTTGCTACTAGTGAATGTTTCATCATCATCAAGACCAACAAAGCTTTCATAAAATCCTCCTCACGAGATAATATAATTAATTTTAGTACATGACGAACACAACCTTACCCTATTTTAATTTTCCATTATCTCGTAACAGTTGATTACAAGCTAGCTCAAGATTACATTCAATAAACTATTAAATCGTACTTAATCAGATTTGCCATGACAAGAGATTTCGTATTCCCCGGCAAACGTGCCGCTCTCATTAACTTAATAATTAAAATCCATGGAAGACGGTGGTTTCTTACTTAATTAATTGAAGACCATGTAAGCTTCGTCATTATTTAAGACCATGTTGAAATTTTCATTCGTCATTCTACAAGCTACGTCTCTACCAATCTTAATGTTAGTTTTTTTTTTTGAAAATACAAAGAAATTCTTTAAACTCTTCTTTATTGTTATAAATAAATGTTTCAATATAATTTCCATAGTACCTATTTTAGTAAAACAAAACGTCTCATAAGATATTCAATTTTGACTTATTGTTGTGTCTTTATATATGTATATATCAACTGTGGCATATATTCCCGAACAGGACATAAACTCCCAATGGACTCGATGGAGGTGAGCAAGAAAAGGGACCTTGACGGCACCGTGTCGTGTCGAGACGTTCGGCGTCCTGTTCCGAAGGTATCATCGTGGAGTTTCCGTTCGTTACTGACTGTATGGTTCCCCAAGGATTTCCATATTTAGTGGAGTTGATTCCGAATGAAGTGGATGAATATCTTTCGATAAAATTAAATTTGCACTTAAAGACTATGAAAAAATATGCTTTGAAGATGAATTTTTTTCAAAGAAAGCTTTGAGTGTAATTGAAAATTTACGTGGAACGTCAAAGTTATTAAGTGACAAATGGTAAAAAATCTTCAAAAATCATTGCTCAATGAATTTTCCACCCTACTTTTGCTATTCATATGATCGGTTTTCCGGTTTATCAAGTTTTCTGCCAACTGTCACTCAAGTACTTTGACTTTGACTTATAATTCAATATGCTCCTCAAATTATTTGGAATTGATTAGTGAAATTTTTCTTCATTACGATTCGATTATCTCTCTGAAGTTGCCCACAACCCATTATAAACCTCAGCTGTTCCATGTTTTGCTGGAATAGACGGCAACCAAAAGATTATCACATCTGTCTGTGATAGAGACAAACTGAGCTAGTATTTGATATTTGTGGTTAGAAGATAGAGAGCGAGGGATCGTGATTCCGTCACAACGGAAAGGGTTAGTAGAAAAGGGACGAAGGTGGAGAGGAGGATCTACTTGAAGGTCTGGTTTTATACAGTCAGAAATATTTATACGGTGTTGCGCGATATTATAATTGAACTTCAATGACGAATATAATAATATGACGTTCATGTTTCTCTATTATATGACTTAAAATAATAAAATTCCACTTCCGGGGTTGAGAAAATTTATTGTCGTAGTTAGAAAATGCAAAAAATTTGGCTTTCTAGGACCATATTTGCTTTATTTTCGAAGAAAAAAGTCGTCTTTCTAGGACCATATTCGATAAAATAATTCTTTAACCTCCATTTTCGAAAAAAAAGCATTTTATTTGAAAAAAGTTTTGTAAATATCACAGAAACCGAAATATTGAGCTGAAATTTCAGGACAATACTCCCAAATAACCAGTCTACTGAGGAAAAAATTGACAAAACCATAACTTGGGGAGTTTTCGTTTTGTAAATTGTCATATATAATACCACGAGAGTGAAAATTTTGTCGGCAAAAGTTTGTTGCTTGGCAATTTTGCGAAAGACATTTTTAACAAAACCACGAGCCGTCAGGAGAGTGGTTTTGGATTAAATGTCATGAGCAAAATTACCTAAGAGCAACAAACTTGAATACGGCAAGAGAAAAATTTTACCTTACAAAGTTTTTATTTCACGAGAGAAAAACTAAAACATCATATGTTCAACGTTTTATTTATTGCAAACTTCAATTATACAAAGCCAGAAAAATAATAACATTATGAAAAAAAATTACTTATTTATGTAAAAAGTACAATTATTATAATTGTACGTTGTAGCATTATTTTGGGGATTGTTTTGCATCATAACCTGTGATGAATTTAAGTTAGAAACTTCTCTTATTTTTATTTTCTCGAAGGTTCTCTATAAGTTGGAAATGGTGTTCTTCATTTAATCGTAAATATGGTTTCAAAGAATTGGCAGAAGAATGTCCTGTAAGCTTAATTACTTCTTGTTCACCAACTCCTTCTTTTGCTAATGCAGATATTGCAGAAGATCTATGTGATTGATTGGTTATTTCTATTTTTTTTGTCTATACTAATTGATTCTGCCGATATTTTCGTCCACTTTGAAATTGTATTAATTCCCAATGGTGAATTTATGTACCATATTTCTTTCTCCCAATTTGGATGTACTGTTAAAAATTATCTTGTTGTTGTTAGATAAGGATTGGATTCTCTTTTTTCAATAATTTTTAAAAATAAACGAAAGGGACACAAATTGTTGTTAGCATTATTTCTTACCAGCCACTTACTGCCAGATAAAGCTTTTGATCATCCTTGTGTCATTTTGGAAAAGATTGGATTATATTCTATCCTGCCAGTAAAATTACCTTTATTATCATATTCTTTTTTAAAGTAATTAATATCACAATTAGCAGCTTCATTTCCACGCCATGCTAATTCGAACGAACATAAATGAAAAAACTTTTTTTGCAACCCATCAAGATTATTTTCAGAATAGCTTTTTACCATTTCCAATAATTCTTCTTTGGTAAACGCGTTAGAACTTCTTTTTCTGGTTTCAGGTTCAGTCTGAAGCTTTTTACGTTTTGTATCCCTGGCCAATTTAGCAAATTTATAGGTAATATCTTTAAATGGATCAATTTTGATGTTACATTCTAGAAAATATTTTTCCTGAACCATTTAAGCAGTCGTATTCCAAAGTGTTTTCACACTAGCTTCAGTATAATCAGTTCTATCTCTTTTTTTTTCATGCTAAAACCATAATCTTCAAGAATTTTTGCTATAACTTGTTCAGAAGTATCCTTTTCTAACGTATAATTACGTGCGTCCAGAAACATTCTAAACTGTTTCCACGCAGACTTTTTTGTCTTCATTGTATTTGACGGTATACTTTGCTTGATTGTACTCTCTATTTCATTTATTGAATTATTTCCAAATCTTGTATTATTCATGTTAATAATAGTTATTTAAATTTTTGAAACAGTTTTAATAATTTTTAGACAGTTAAATAAATAAGTAAAAAACTTAGTTTCCTTAGAAACCACTAACAAAGATTTTATTTTGAATTTCAACACAGAGTGATGGAATTTTATACACAAAAAATTGCTGCGACAAAATAAAAAATTGCCAGTTCAAAACCTTCAAATTTTGTCAGTTATCAATTTACTCTAGTGAAATAGTCAAAGTAAAGCCACTTAAAATCCCATCTAGAATCTGTGGCTTAGACCTTCTAGATACAGTCGGATATTTTCAAAATATTGTCGTTAATTTGACAACACTGAATGGAGTTTTGTGACCCAGCAGTTATCTAGATTTAGCGTGAAGGAGAGAAAATAACATCCGTGGTTACACTGTCGAGGAAATGAACAGCTCGTTCTAATAGGCTAATTAAAGAGAACGTCAGCTTCGTTAGTGATAGTGCCCTAGGGAGTGAGCCGAAAGGGCATTATTGTCTTATTGTCATTGAAATTGCTGTTAGCGTTATGCTGATAGTTTTGTTTACATTTTATGTAAACAAATATTTGGTAAAATTAATTCAAATACTGGACAATTATTTTTTTTTTCATACTCATAGTTGAATTTCTATTCTTTTCGCAGCCAGCAATGTGCATACATATGTCCTTTATATTCAAAAACGTATGACGGCTATTTGAATTTTAAAAACCAACAACGTAAATGAGGCATTTATGGAATTAAAAGAACAATCCCTAGCGGTGCGATTCATTAAAACCAGCTTTCTACCCATTAAAATATAAAACCACTTTTAAACTGGCCATTTATACCTTTTGTACAATAAAAATTTTATTTTTTAACTCAAATTACCTTTAATTTTTTGTACACGACGAAATTATAAACAAATAGATGTTATACGATATAAGTCTATATAGAAAGGACAAGGAGTAACAAATCATTCATCTAAGTAGATTTCATAGACGTACCAAAATATATTTTAAGAGGGTATACCGTAAGGTACATTTTGTATTGAACGAATGAGAAGAGACTATTTAAGAAGCATTCGACATGCCAGAGAACAAAATTTGAAAAAATTCTACTTAGACGAAACATGGATAAATGCTGGATATACAGTTTCCAAATCTTGGCAAGATGAAAACATTAAAAGCGGAAGGCAGGCATTCGTGGAAGGTTTGTCGTTAGGTTTGCAGCCACCATCTGGAAAAGGAAAAAGACTTATCATTGTCCATGTTGGAAGTTCTGAAGGTTTTGTTGATGGTGGATTATTAACTTTTATTTCAAAACGCACGGGGGACTATCACGAAGATATGAATGGGGATGTCTTCGAGGAATGGTTTGTTCAAATGTTGGATCTGATTCCAAAAGGGGCTGTTATTGTTATGGACAACGCAAGTTACCATTCACGGTTACGAGAAGCATTGCCCACAAGTCGTTGGCGTAAAGCAGAGCTTTTGGAGTGGCTTATTTCGAAAAATATTAAGTTTCCAAAAGATCCACTAAGGAAAGAACTTTACAGAATTGCAAAAATGAACAAGAATAAATACAAAACCTACATTGTAGAAGAAATGGCTTCTTCTCGTGGTATATCAGTTCTTCGACTTCCCCCTTATCATTGTGAACTTAATCCCATAGAATTAATATGGGCTCAGGTAAAGGGGGAGGTTGGAAAAAAAATACTACTTTTAAAATAAACGATGTTGTGAAATTGTTTGAGAGTGCTGTAAGTCATGTTAGTAAGGAAAATTGGACAAACTGTATCGAGCATGTTATCAAAGTAGAG
>CAJUYI010005962.1:0-14603 GCA_910591695.1 Galerucella pusilla
GGCTTTCTTATGTTTCCCCATATACACGTTCTCGGGGCAAAAGGTACTATGCGACTGAGTTTGCCGGGAAAATCTGTTTTTTATGAGAAGGGGTACTGCGAGTTCCCGCGTTGCACAATGATTGGAGGAACGTTGTAACGAATTTCGTTAGAAAGAGAAGAGGAAATTCGCTTGCCATGGGTATGTCGGTATCATTAGCGGGGACATGGGTTCTTCCAAGGGAGATACCATGGGCGTAGTTAGGGATTAATTGAAATAAAACAGTTATAAAATTATATATACATATAGTTTTAGAACAGCGGGTTTGGCACACGTGATCTGTTGACGGAGTACAGTGATTAAGCACAATTACAGGATATTGTCATTGTTAACAAAATAATCTAATATTGTTCAATCTAACTAATGTTTATTTAAACTTAATCATCGATAACTTTTGATCTAATCAATATTTTTCGACACGGTTGGTTTCATATTGTTCGTTTTTAGAAGACAAAAAAAAAGTATTTCACATTTTTCCTTTATAATCAAGAGCAAAAAAGATATGAATATGACAATATGATATGACGAATGAACGAGTAATTCTACTATATCTACTATAGAAAATAGCACAATATTGTCATTTAAACAATGTCGTGCAAGGTTTTGCATTTGCGGGTTAGTACTATTTTATTGCACGTATTTTTTGCAACCTTTATACAAAGTTTCAAGCTGATACCAGCGATTATCGCAAAAAGACGATTTTTGGTGTATAACGCCTGGATTATAGGCGGCGCCTTTCCTCACTGTGCTAAAGCATAGAGCGTATAGGTATGTTACTTTTATACAATATTAGTAATAAATTATTGTACACAAAAATAATTAGCAAATATATATTAGCCTTTGTAATTGAGTATTTTTGGTCTGGTGCTCGACATTTCTTTCAAAAGCTAACGCAAAAAATTTAAACTGTCATAAAACACACGAATCTCTTAGAAACTGTCAGACAAACTACAGAAAATATTGGGTCTGCCTACTTGGGTATTTGAAAATCTAGATCAATCTATATCAATCCAGATCAATTCTCCAGTTCCATGATGAAAACCAGTGTTATGATGAGTATCATCATGAAACTGGAAATTGGCATTTAATTAACAACTTATAGTATAGGATCCAAACAAGAAGGATCAATGAAACTCGAAGTCCAAACCACAATTTTAATATTGTCCACAAAAAAGGACAAATTGTTCAGCAACTAGTTTCGGTACAAAATAACCATCATCAGGCTACAATGGAAATGTTATACTTATCAAAAAAGATCCCATGAGATAATATGTTAACCGTTGAGACAAAATACATCAATATTATTGAAATAAGATGGAAATATATTTTATCTAATTCCCCTATCAAATGTGACACTTTACGTCACTCCTTTACGTCACATTTTTCATAAAAACTTTACGTAATTGTTTATGTTTCAACATAGAGATACCACATGAGTTTCAAAGAATAATTCATTAATTAGGTAGGTACTGTCAAAACTGACAATTATTTCATTATTTAAACTGTACAATTAACCCATTATTTTAATTCAATAGTATTTTGAGATTTATAAACATTGAAAACATTATTCAGGACACAATTATTCAAAGTAAAGCAATTTTCTGGGTGAATACATCATAGTAACAATACTTCTAACACCATTTGATTCCACTTCAATATTATCATTGTAATTGAAGATTTTATTGAATATTATGAAAGCGCGGAATTAGATAAAACGTTGTACGTAAACACGTTATGAAGAGAGCGACATTGTTCAACACGCGTAATTTGCAGAACTCGTTAGCGCTCGTTTTGGCAAATATTACGTTTGTTGAACAATATCGCTCTTCTCATAACTAATTACCTAAAAATCTATTTTTAACATTAAATAAATATCAACTACAAATTATTTAAGTCTAAAGTGATATTAATATATAAATAATAATACAGTTACCTTGATGAAACATTAATAACAGGAAGATAATTAGTTTGCCGTCAATCCATATTAGTTAAAGTGGTTCAGAAAAAAAAAGTAAAATTATTTGGAAAACATGAAGGATTATTTAGAACAATATAAAAAAATGTGAAAAATGTAACAAAGCGAAATTGGAGGCATTGAAGAATATTAATTCAAATTTACATTTGAAATATCCAAATATATAGTTATTAAAGACAATAATTAGTACCGAAGTATGAAATTGGGGTACTAAGGATTTATTCTTGGATTTTCATTAAATTAATTTGATATTTTATCAACAACGTCGAGCTGAAAGTTTATCATCAAAAATTAAGAGAAATTGAGAGAAATTGGAATTATTGATTTGTATAACAGCCAAATGGATATGGAAGAATCAGCAAACATCGCTTGTCTGCCGCTTCTGTCAAAAAATCAAGGAAGGTATAACAAGCAATGGTGCAGAAAAAGACTGCTACTGCAGTTTCACAAACCGTGTCAGTGGGTGCGATATGGAAGGTTTGTCAACTAGTGTGGCGCTAATGTTACAAAACTCTTCTATCCAGATTAAGAGTCGGGGAAAATACTGTCACCACATTTACAGGAAGAACCTGTTACAGCCCTTAGTTCTTTCCATGACTTTGAGTTTCAACATATTTTAATTAAAGTGAGTAGTTGTTCAGGAGAAAATCAAACACAGCGAGCACCAACCAGGGAAACTCTAGTATTATTTCTAAAATGGTTAACTTTTTAAAAAAACTACGAAATGTATGTGTGGACTATCGATGTTTTTATTGTTTGTTGGACAGTGGAACATTAACACAAAGCTATATCACTCCCGGTTCATAAAACTAGGTGATGGAACCAAAGATGCTTTCTGTGAGAAAACTATTTATCATGGAAAAATTCAGTAAACTATACAAGAATAGACGTTCCGGGAAATGACCACTCTCCAGATAGCAAATCGGAGAAAAATGCAACTTTGGTTACCTACTGATTATTGAAAATGTTTCCTATTGATACAAAATACCACCAATAAACACAATACTTCCTGGTGGAAGCGTGTTACGTGATTCAAGTGATAAAAATTCGATTCTATGTTTTAATGGTGCTGGTTTATTTTTATTGGATCGATAATAAATCTTGTACATATGACTTATTTTATTTACAGTGATGCGTATGTTTGTTTAAAAATAAATAAACACAATTGATGACTCAACTTTCCAGGTTTATTGCTGCATTTATTACTGTATTGAAAATAAACAATCATGTATAAGTAAACGCAGGGGACCTCAATGTCTTAAAAGATTACCGGCGCGGCGCAGTTACCTGAAAATCTTTCATCACGACAACTATTTTGACAAGAAGATTTGGTATGATTGAATTGAATTAACAAGACAACAAAAATAGCTTACAGGCAGCGCTAACAATAAAATTGGGAAACTACAAAGGATGATATCGATAAGGAAAGGTGGCAAATGGAATTCATAACAACAGAGGCAGCAATAAAAACGCAGGAGAAGGTTTGGTTTGATTAAGGAGATCATAGCTGAACAGAAAAATAGCAAACGTCCTGTAGAAAGCGGCATTACGGCCGCAAAGATCGTTCAACTATAAATCGTATAATCATTATAAAGTGACTAATGAACAACAGTTATGAACAAAATCCACCATTGCATGTATTGTTCATAGAATTCAAACAGGCACATGAATCGATTGACATACAAAACATGTACATAGCAATGAGCAGGCTGGGACTGTCAGTGGATGTTTAAGACAAAAGGATCCACTTTCGACAGTTCTATTCAATCTGTTGCTGGAAAGTATAATGAGAGACAGTTCAATAGTTTCAAAAACGATAATTATATTGAATGGATGAGGCTTTCACTTGATGGAGGTCCATAATAAACGATAAAATGAAACAATGTAATATATTATGGAAAACACCTATGCAGCCTATCCAGACGACATCGCAGTATTAACAAGATCATAAAACTCTAGAAAATGAACCAAGACAGTATGTTCTTTATATCGATGAAGCAAATACTAAATATTTAGTTATGGGAGCCGGCAAAAATAGAGAGATAACAAGCAATGATGGAAACTATTTGCTCCAAAAAGTAAGTCACTCAATATCTGGGAGTAGCAGTGACAGATAAAAGCGATGAAGATGTGGAAATAGACAAGGATAATGAAAGTCAGCGAAGCCTTGAAAGCCCTAGAAAATATGATACAATCAAAATGAAGAGGATTAACAAATATCACACTAGACAAAACAATCATAAAATCTAGCCTGTTATACAGAAGTGATGCTTGGATATTGGAAAAAAAAGGATAAGATGAGTTAACTGGAATTGTGAGTGCGAAATATGATAGGACAAATTTACGGAGGAATGGAGGATACGAGCAGAGCAGAAGATGGCTTCGATGGTTAGGTTATGTGGTTAGGATGGAAGACAAAAGGTGTGTGAAAAAAATGCTTTTTGGAGGTGGAGGAGGTAGGAAGAGAAGACCTAGGAGGAAATGCCGTTGGAGCAGACTTGAAACAGTTAGGAATAAAGGACTGGAATAGGATTGCAAGAGATCGGATGAAATGAAGAAATATAACTGAAACGCTTTTTCATATACTATTTTGACCAATTCTCAGTTTGAAAAATTGGAATAATTCAATACTTTCTACTCAACATGATTTTTTTATAAATTGGGAGGGAATTCTTTTTTTGGAAAGCTTATTTGATATTTTTTCGAGGGGAGGGACGGGAATGTACCACAATTCTTGATAAACTCACATTTTCCTCGCCCTCCTTGAACTGATGATAGCCCTACCATAGTATATAGACAAATGAATAGTAGGTTCACTCCTAGTCGGCTCTTTCATGAAGCGCTGATAAAGACTTGCCCAAAAACGATCGCAAAAGCACACGTGTGCCGTATATACAGGGGACGCGTGAATTACTATCTTCACATCTTGTTGATTTATAAATGGTGTGTTTGGTACGGGGGCTGATAAAAATGTACGTTAGACTAGAAAACTTATTTCAAAAAACGATGTTGCTTCGCTATGTATTTAATTGTGTATTAGGTTTATGGGATTTTTTAATTTTTATGTCGCGATTTGCGAATTTAGTTGTATAATATGAAGGCACTCTTGTATACAGGGATAAGAAAGAACTTAAAGGAAAATTTTCACCAGGATGCGTAAATGATACAATTATTAGGTACATGCTAACTTACTGAAGTTAGCTACAAATTTATTTTCAAGTTGGGTAACATACTCAACAAAATTCTGACTAGGTACTTACATTAAGCCCACCAAATGTAAAATTTGTATTGTTCACATAGGCTTTTGTCTGAGAAAAAATAGTCGATTCTTTGGTTAAGGTATTTTGTTCATTAAAAGCAATACATATGTTGCAGAAATGTTGCTGCATACATTTTTTTAATGAATAACCAGTAACGTAAACTAATGCGTTGCCAGCTGTACTGTTTAGATTCCTGTAATCTGTTGTAAAAACTTTTAAAGGATTTGATGGTTCTATTAACGGTAAAATAAGATCCTCACAGTTTTCTGCCAAGTTCGGAGTGATATTCAACAACAATTAATTGATGTCATCAGTGCAGTTGGCGCCGCCAACATGGTCAAAGTACTTCAGAGCTTAGAGTGAACCTACTATTCCTTTGTTCATATACTATGACCCTACCAACAAATATCTGTAGTGAAATTATGATGGAATTTTTCAGTGCCAAAATATGGGAGTTAAAATTTGAAAAGAACTATTAACAAAAGAGGACGAGAGTTGCGGAACAACAGTAACGGTTTCAAGAAGAAAAGAAAAATGTTTAAGAAATTATATTTATATATTATATTATAATTATTGAATTCTATAACTGTTTTGTGAGAAACCACATTAATTAATTATAGATATTTTGACTAATTTCACTTCCATAAGCAAATATTTAACACTAGGTACATTTCCTGGGAAATTATTAATGTTGAAATTTGTAATTTCTTGGGCTTTAACATTTTTCAATAAAATGAAACTTCACTCACACACAAACCGGTTCTTTATGTTCCTTCGCAAATCGCTATTGCGGCCTACTTATTTCTTATATTTTGACGGCTTATGCCATATTATGTATGTTCACTATTATATTATAATACATTTAAAATCAAGACAGATGAAAGCAGTGGGTTGATAAGAGCGAAACAAGTATATAATTCCAAATAACTCTCAATATTGAATGCAATCCTATATTAAATAAATGTTATCTGCCTTTTATGTATGATATGTAAGATTCTTTAAATAGTAAAGTTGGAATGAAATGGCGACGTCTATTGACAGTATAATTAGCGATTCACTTAACTGTTGTGCGTTTTTTTTAACGTGCGTTGTAGATATCTTACATGCCCAAGTAACATTTTAATATCCTAGGAACGTACTGGGAATGTTCGGCATGGTCCAAGGTACATTCCTAGAATGTACATAAATAGCATTATGTATATCCCTAGGACTTGCTAGGGTTGTGACTTTTGTATGTCACATCAAGTACCTAGCATGTACCTAATAAATATGTCCCTATGTACCACAGTGTATGTGTTTGGAATGTTTTAGGGATATTCGGAATATCCTCACATATACATGTTATATAACAGGAATATCCACGAAGGAATTACTGTTTGGTGAATATTCCATTTATATTCTAAAAATGTCCAGATTTAGTGCAATACATATACCAGGTATATTCCTCAAATCTGCCCTCAGATTGTCGCATCCACCATTTTATTGTAATTAGTATAAACGTTACGGCTAAAACCCGTATATTGGATAATACTAGAATTACCCAGATAATGTTAAAATTATATCCAAATAAAGTGGGTATAGGCAACGAAGAGGGAGGAAAAGTAACCATTCCATTCACCCTTCCCCTTCGTTGCCTATACCCACTTTATTTGGATATAATTTCCGGATAATTCTAGTATTATCTAATATACGGGTTTTAGCCGTAACATATATAATTTAATATATAAGGTGGTAATAATTATTGAGTCACATGCATAATTATTACAATGAAGTTTGTTTAAATTAACTTAATAATATTTTTGTATTAATTCTGCTTCAATTTTGCCTAATATTAATGAACATGATGACCAGATGGATTGCTGCACCCAAAAAAGAAACAATATTAAGAATAGTATTCTTATCTATTTACAACACCAAATGAAACATACATAACTTAAAACAAAATAAACTCTAATAAAGAATAAAATATTATTCTTATCCATTTAAACCACATATAAAAAAAACATTCATAACTAAAAACAAAATAAACTTCAATTGAGAAAAAAAAATTTAAATTTCATTATTATTGTCACCGCCATTATCTTCAGCAGGTTTCTTTGATGTCTTCTCCATCCTATCTTTGGCTCTCACTACCCAAAGTTTTATCACAGCAACTATCTCAAGCTCCGTGCTTATAGGAAACATCAGTCTCACACTTCCTACAAAAAAAAGTGTCTACTAAAAGTCTACCTTTTATTATGAAATTGTATTTTGGTTCAGTAGTAGATAACACCTATTTTTAAGACTGCGGATATTTGTTATTAGCGAAAGTTGGATATTCACGTTTTTTTTGTTTGATAATATCTTAGTAGTTTTAGCAAATTTAGAAAGATGACCTTACTTATTATAACTTTAGCCAAATTGAGGTGTTTGAATGTAGCTTTTCCTTTCGCTCCTTCCCAGGAATATTTCACACCTACTTCATTTGTAAGAAGTTTGTACATCAGTTTTCTTGTACCATCTTTAACTGATACTCCACCCACATGGCTCAATTCCAAAGCCTGTAAAAAAATGGCCATTCTAAACAAGTCTTGTAACCTAAATTATGCAGTCAAATAATTAAAAACATTATGCCATTAGTGCAATTAAGTAGACTACTCCACTTATGCCACAATTGTCAAGAATGATTTCCAAACAAAGTTAAAAAATGTTTTAAAGCAATTTGATAAGTATGGGGAGTGCATTTAATTTGTTTATATGAGAGAGTTATTTATAAAAATATATTACCAATATTTCCATGTTTTGATCCTGTGATCGATCTAGTTCTAGCTGTTGCAGGGCCTCTTCAGATACAGGGAATTTTGGTGAAACATCTTCAATAAATTTTGATTTTGTACCAACTATCCGTTTATTATTATTGAAATTTAAAATCAGGTGCATCGATTCTATCAAAGAATTCAATTTTGAATTGATTAAATTTAGTTCTTTTAGAACTGTTGTACGGAATTCTGGGAATAAAATGGAATATTAATATGGTAAACTTTTTTATTAAACTTGCGGCTCCTTTGTGAAGATGACATTATGGCTTCAAAGACAATGCAAAATACAACTAGGACATAATTAAAAGCAATAAGTTACTATTTAATATTTAACATAAACGTGCAAGGTGCAAGATTAAAGTACCTTGATAAGTTAAAATAATAATATAGGTACTCACCGCCTTTTCAGTTCTCTTATCGTTGTCTTTGTCACAAACACACAAAACCTTCAAGCCGTTGCGTTGAGGGAAATACAAATATACGAAAAACTTGTGTTACACCTATGGATTCAGTGTTATGTTATCTATTCTATGGATCATTATATCATATTTCTATTTTTCTATGCTATGGATTACACACTACTATAACAAAAATTCACGCATAGACAAATTTCTCTATGCATTCACGTTCACATTGCACATCACATAACCTAAAATTTCTTCTTCCTTTTTTGGGCTATATACTGAGGGATAATTTACCCAAAACCAAAAGAATTTGTACTTTTTTGGATATACCATGAATGTCACAGGTATATCCCTGAATGGATATACACTACTAGTGTTTACGTGTACATGAACTACTTTTTCCAATATTCCATGGATGTCACAGGTATATCCTTGAATGGATATACCCTGTTAGTCGTAACGTGTGTATATAGATTAAATAAGAAGTACATTCCTGTTATATTGTTGGTACATTGTGAAGGGAATATACCATCTAAGATTTGAAACGATATATCAGGAATGTACCCAGTATATTCGGTATATATTTTGAACATTATGAATATACTAAGAATATGCTTTGTACATTGAATGCTACTTGGGTAAACAACTTTTTTGGTACATTTATTGGTGTTTCAATTTTAAAAGGCAGCATTATGGTCTAGTCTCTTCACTAACTATCTACTGGGACCAAAAAATATCTCAATTGTAGAGCGTACCTCTCAATTTTACCTAAAAAGTTATTTCAAATGGAAGTCTCAGTGTGTCTGCTTCCCGCTGTGTTGCGGAGATTCCTTTCATCATATCATTACAGACATTTGGTCATTTGCGAAAACAGGCCTGTATCCTGGACAGATATTTTAATGTAAAATTTTCAGTGGTGGTGCAAAGTCGCTACATTCATTAAACTTAGTTGAATTTTTGAAAAATAGAGAGCGATTCAAGTGATTTTAAATTTCCAAATACACTACCTAATATTGATGAACGAGCTAACATAGCGTTATTAACCTTACTACCACAAAAATCTAAAGACAGGTATGAAAAACAATATGCAAAATATAAGCAATGGGCTGAAGACAACAAGATACATAAATAGGTATTCAGAGAATGTTTTACTGGCATATTTTTCACTACAAGGAAAATCATTAAAAGCTTCAACACTTTGGTCTAAATATTCAATGCAACGCACAATGATACAAATGAAGGACAATGTCGATATTAAGTATCCAAAGTTGATCGCATTTCTAAAACGTCAAAATGCCGGATACAAACCGAATAAAGCTGAAACTTTTACAAGAGAAGAAATAAATACATTATTAATGGAAGCCCCCGATGATGTTTTTTCATTAATGACAGTAAGAAATGAAATCCCATGCAAATAATTTAATTTTTGATATAAAATATTCATAGGTAGTTCTTGTTATTGGAATTTCTGGAGCATGTCGATGTGATGAGCTTATTAAAATGACTATGGATGATATTGAAGAGAAAGACAATCTTTTAATCATAAATATCCACACTTCAAAAACGTATAAACAACGAACTTTCGTTATCAATACTACAACAGGTAACGGCCCAAATTTTGTTCAAATCGTTAAAAAGTATATCTGTCTATGTCCTAAAACTGAGCATAAACGATTGTTGGTATGCTTTAAAGCAGGCAAATGTATAAATCAAGTGGTTGGCAAAAATAGTATATCCAAAATACCACAAAAAATTGCAGAATATCTCAATCTTCCAAATGCCAAACATTACACAGGGCACAGTTTCAGAAGAACTTCAGCAACTCTGTTAGTAAATGCTGGTGGGGATATTTTAGCTTTAAAACAGCATGGCAGTTGGAAATCAACCAAAACCGCAGAAGGTTATGTAGAACAATCTTACACAAAAAAAAAGAAAAATATCTGATCAAATTATGGGAAATAATGTAGAACCTGAACTTGGTCAAAATCAGCCAAGCACTTCTAGAAGTTACCACCATTACAATGTGCTAAGCGAAAATATTTCAAAAACTAAAGCTCCTGTTAATATACCCTTCTTCTTCCAATGGTGTTCATATAAGAGCTGCTCAAAACTGCACATTCAATATTAACATAAATAATTTTAAAATATTGTTAAACAATACTATGTACTTAATTGTATAACATATATTGATAAATTTGTTTAATAAATAATTCTCGTGTTCTTAATTATATTCGTTACCTATTTGTGTCGTAAATAAATTTTCAAAAAAAGGTGGGTAGGAGGAAAAATCATATGTATCACATGGGAGTAAAGTGCCTTTTCCTCCCCTGGATATTTACTACATCCTGCGGGAGGAAAAGTGACACTTTCTTCCCTAGTAATACAAATAGCTATCTCCTACGAGAACCTAGGGAAGTACCGTAAATCGAGCTTTTATCAACAAGCGTGCGACATACTTTCCACACGCATACGGATAATCTGACATAATTTTTTTCAAGATTGGCCACTGTTAAAAATAAAATTTCCAATAAAATCAACCACACGGAGGATGAAAGTCATCTGCTGTCTTTGAGATGTATATCGATAATTCAAGTACAAACAGGATAAATGTAGCGTTTAAAATTGTATGTGCACTGCCTGCAACAGCTTTAAAAGCTATTCGGTAACCAAAAAACTGAAACCATCAACACTTTTACAAGCAACATATTTTTTCATAACATCCAAGAAAATATAAAATCCATTCTTCCATACACCACTACAATATACAAATTGCAGTTATAACAATTTTATTTTCTGTATGCTCCCTGTGGTGTATTTTTATTCTTTTTTTCTTAATATTTTGAAAAATTGAAAAATATGGAGAATATTGAGGTTCAATTTTTCACAAAAATCAACAAAAACTAAAATTTTATTATATATTATTACCTGAAAACTCTATAGGACTGAGCTATTCTTATCATAACTTTTTTTTTCCCATCAGGTATAGTGCGGCTCTGCACGATAAATCAGAATGGTTTTATTGCATCTCAAGCAAGAGTCAAGTATAGTCAGATTCTTGGATCGTTGAAAGAACTTTTCAAATAAAAGTTTGTTCAAAAAAATATATAGAGTATTGAGATGCAATCATCCTTCAACAACTAGATGTTTTTCGCATGTTACAGAGTTATACCCAAAATTAATAAAATATTTCACAATAATTTGATAGTAAAACTTCAGTTAGGTATATACTATTGAAAAATTCCACTATATTAAAATGAAAAGGAAATTGTGGTGGATCACTTCGAATATAGAATTAAGTGCTTAAAAATATTTTACCATGAAATTGAATAGTTCTCTCTGCCACTAAACAATTACTATTGAATTGTAAAATATTTTGTCAGTTTTGAGTATAGCTCTATAATGTCCGATAAACATCTGGTTGTTGAAGGATCATAGCATTCCAATACCTCACATACTTTTTAATACTTCCAGAACTGAACTGAGTAGGCTTCAATTATTACATTTTGTGTACTAATATATCAGATGTTGATTACATATCATGTGGTGAAATTATCACGGGATCGTAAGGAAAAAACTCTACATTGTTCGTGTGGAATTGATTGTCGTCTCATGACTCGTTCTGCGTTATTTCCCACTCGTGTGAAAAATATCACTTTCCGCACTCGTAATGTAATGTAATTACTACCTAAACGTTGGAAGCTGAGGACTCCCAAAAATTTTGTTTGTCACTTCTTTTTACAAACATATCAAAAGCAACGTACAAACAAGAATGATATGTAGCTTTAAAAATGTATTGTCACATATTATCATATTACAAAAAAAACATGTTTAAAGAGACATATCAATAACTTTCCAAGCCCCCAACATAAAATCGACAAAAATTAACGAATGTTTTCCCAAAATACAAACGACAAGATCACTATCGTACCCGCCCCACATCTGCTTTTATCATTTTCACCAAAAACATAGTTTTATCGCGATTCTTAATCGCACACCTTTTTCCAAATATTCAGTAAATGGCACGCCTAGCCGTATATCACGAGTGACATCACATCTGCTGTTTCTAAGACCTTTTTATTTCTCAGTAACCCCCTTGGTGAATGTCATAATATTCCTTTCTACCCCCAAGGAAGTGTATTATACCGTGTCTACGGTGGTAAAGTGAATAGCTCCACAAACATGATTTTCATATATTCTTAGATGTAGTAGGCTTCAGACATTATCTCTCACCGGTAGGTAAATTATGGTCTTTTATCATAATTGAGTTATACACAAAAACGGTGCGCTTCCATGGGTACCCTTTAAAAGACCAGTGTAAAGTAATTTAAGAATACGACTGTCGTGTATATAACTGGAATATTTTTAGTGTTCCATTCCGGACACATGTGGTTTTATAAGAAAAATTTCATATCATTCGAAGACAATGCCTCATTTGTTACAAAATATTTACTAAACTAAAATTTTATTTGTAGTTCGAGATAACCATTAGGTTTTTTATCGTTCACGTTAAGATGTGAATTGAATTAACGGTTATTTTAACGATTTCATTGTCAATGTACACGTTGAAATTTATTGCTATAGCTCTATAGATATGAACTTACGATTTTATTCAATTCTAAACCTTTCGGTTGATATTAAAAATTATTCACATACATTCACTTATATTAAATGGTATTTGTATTTGAATTGTTAGTTTCAAACTTGGTCATTCGAATTAATTGATTACAACGATTATTTTTTTCACTTGTCAAAATCTGACATTTTGGTGGTTTGAACCAATAGTAATACATTATTCTAGCCAATCATTCGGTATTATACTGATAATTCTGCTTCCTCATCGATAATACCTTGTTTACATCGAAACGTCAAAATTTTACTTTGAATTTGTCATTATTGACAACCAAAAGTGCTTCGAAATTTATAGAAAAATGAACACAAACCGATTGAGTGCCATCACCCAAGAGAATATTGAATCGTCCGTTTACGCCGATACCAAAAATGTAGTTTGATTTGGACGCAAACGTTCAGCAAAGCAGAATTGACTGTGGGCTTGACTTGATGAATTGTTCTATTTTTTTTAAGTTAATTATGGCAAAATTTTCCTCTGCGGAAGAAGAAACCTTGATAGCCTTGGTCAGGGAACATCCTGTCTTATATGAGGTAAAAAGTAAAAGCTACAAATATAATGGTATGAAAAATAATATCGTCGCTAGTCGTCAGTCGGAATATCTATCCTAAAACTCCACTAAACAAAAGCAGAGTTTACGTCGTGCGCCGCGCACTGTTCTACGTTCTCCGTACCTTAAGGCAGTGGAAGTGCTACTGCTATGATCGATAAATGTCACTAAAACTGACGTATAATATAAAACGGAGGAAAAATAGATCTTCTTATCCCTCCATACTAATTTAGCGAAGCAAGTCACTTGATGAATTGTACAGTTAGCTTAAATTAGTTTTTTCGGTCCTCTAGAATAATTTTTTATTTAATCTTATGCTCCAGCAATGTTGAGATTGATTTACTCCTTTTTTCATCAATAATTAACCAAATGGAACTGATAAATTAGTTAATGTCTCCTAAAAAAAATTTTTCATTGGCTGGAATGACCCCCCAATAAACATCAATTCTAAATTGGAATAGACGAGTTTACAATGACAGTAAAGTGTTACTGCTACTTTTATCACCAATGTCTTTGTTAACAATTACAATCTGATGGTAGGACGTTATGTTACAAGTTTGTTTTAATGGGATAACAAGAACATAATTAAAAATAACATCAGTTTTAATTGATTATATGAGAAGCTGGGAGCATAATTAATGGAAGTAATGAGGGATATTCAGTCAACTCTCACCATTCTCAATGAATGTACAGTTGTTAATTGACAGAGCGGCATTTGTATGCTAATCAAGAGTATAATTGTGGTTTGGAAACCTGGGAAAACACAGATATCGGATTAAATAGTAGTAAATTGAATATTAACTTCACGTTCATAGTAGAGCTCAGTCGTTTTTGGGAAAAATAAAACAAACATGTAGTCTCTATGTTTATTCGAAAAATAACGAGGACTATTTCCATACATAAATGTAGCAACGTATCTTAATTTTTTTTTCTGAAAATTGTATATACTT
>CAJUYI010005963.1:315-14603 GCA_910591695.1 Galerucella pusilla
AATATTTAGATACGCAGCGGAAGTAGGAACTATTCTGGGTGTACTGAGTTATGTAATTCTACAACAAGGAGACGAAATTAGAAATCAAGGGATTTGGGCTTTCTTAAAACAGCAAGTAGGGTTGGTAAATTGTAAAATATGTATTATGTAACAAATGTATTTCTTTTTTCAGTCAAACTCCCCTCCAAAAACGATATTTTTGGTATCAAATCTTCTTATATTATGCTGTATTCCATTTAGATTATCCGGAGACAGAAATACAGAAGAGGCAATCCTTTTATTTGCTGTACCCGGTTCTTGGTTCCTATTGATGTTTTTTGCTGGGTAAGATAGATAGTATAAAAAGCTGCAAATATCACATCTACATTAATACCTATAGTTTTTTAGCGGATTTTACGTAAATTAAATACTCTTGAAATCCTTTTTTTAGGGCAGTACGTTTAACTGGTCCATTCGTAACAATGATATACAGTATGATAACAGGAGATATGTTAACTTTCGGAATTATTTACACAATAGTTCTTTTTGGATTTTCGCAATCGTTTTTCTTTTTATATAAAGGATTTCCTGGAGTGAACTCCACGTTATATTACAGCTATCCCACTACTTGGATGGCTTTGTTTCAAATCACTTTAGGAAATTACGATGTAAGTAGTTATCTAAAGGGTTGATATTTTATCGTGTAATTGCACTAAACTGTTCTAGTATCAAGAGCTCGGTTCTACAACGTACCCCGGTGTAGCAAAAACAGTTTTCGCTTTATTTATGGTGTTTGTTCCAATTTTGTTGTTGAACATGTTAATAGCCATGATGGGAAATACATATGCTCATGTCATAGAACAAAGTGAAAAGGAATGGATGAAACAGGTAGATGAAAATGTCACTACCCTAGCATACTTCAAGGCGGTCCATCACCCACTCTCCGTCATCTACTCTTTCCTAATCATGCTCTCCACTAGATTCATCTGTAACACCCTCCATCCATCCTCTAAATTTTCCCTCGCGGTCTGCTTTCTCTTTCCACCTATATGTGCCCAGACTTGTCCCCTCTGAGGGATCAAGAGGGTATCTCCCATGTTTTCCCTCTCCGTCTTCATCCACTCCCTTCCTTCCCCTACTACATCCTGTCTCCCCTGGCTTGTGTCTCCTTTTCCCACATAGCCTACAAAGAAAGGCATGCCGACAGTCTCTGGCCATGCGCTCCACGCTCTTACATAGCCAGCATTCGCTTATACTCACCACTCTCTTGGCCTTACACCCTGCTACCTGGTGGTCCTTCACTCCACATCCAAAGCATCTGCCCTCCTTTCTCCCCTCTACGATATTTACCCTATTCCAGTCCAATTTAATCTCTCGTTTTCCTAGTAAGGCTTATGCTTTCTCCCATTCCACCCTCACCACTGCCATTTACTCTCCCTCACCACTTCCATCACCCTTGTCCCTTCCCCAATCAGTTCCTCTATTTTCTTTCTCACCACTTCATCTTCAATCCACGGGTCTATCCCTAACATCTTAATGGCTTTTGTTCCCCTTTCCGCTTCCACCGCTCTAGCTCCTGTTACCCTTTCCACCTCCCTCAGAATTCCCTTCACCTCAACCCCTTTCTTGCCTCTATAACCACCTCCCTGTTCCTTGAGACTCTAAGTCTATCCACCCACTTTCCTTCCATCTCCCTCAAACCCTTCTTGATGAAAATGTCTTAGCATCTCATTGCTGAAATTTTTTTTAGTGGGCAAAGATCGTAATTGCGTTGGAAAGAGCGATTCCTCAAGCAGATGCTCATCATTATTTGCAAGAATACAGTATTTCTCTGGGAGGAGGAGACGATCCGAGTGCTGAATTAAGAGGAGTTATGGTTATAAAATCGAAAAGCAAAACTCGAGCCAAACAAAGAAAAGGAGCTGTAGCAAACTGGAAGGTATTCATCAATTACAATTACAATTTTTGGTTGAATAACTTTTTTTTCAGCGGGTAGGAAAGGTAACAATAAATGCGTTGAAGAAAAAAGGAATGACAGGAGAAGAAATGAGATGTCTAATGTGGGGAAGGGAATCAATTAATACTCCTATTAAAACTAAAGGGTACGTATTAAAATTAAATAAATTTGGTGGTTAGTAACGACATTTTTAACCGAGGATCATGAATTTCCTTCAACTGTATCTATCCAGATCTTAGTTTGTATTTTATTGATCCATTGATCTACTTTTACAATTTCCAGCGTTTTCAATGCTTTAAATTTATTTCCTCCCATTATTTCCACAGGTGTAATTTTTCTGGGGATGGGTAATTTGGTCCCCTCTGCCTGTGTTAATCCTTTGGTAGCCAGGCACTTCGATAATCCGGCTGGTAATTTCGCCCCCAAACTAAAATATATTATTTCTGCTTCTTGGAAATTTTTAGGAATAACAAGTGTTTAGACGGATATAAAACCCTTATATTATTATAATTTGCAATCATTTGAATTATTACTTAGTTTGAGTACGTGTGAATTGTTGTGAGAAAGCAAATTATGGAGGTGAAAATTATTAAAAGTAATCGTGGCAAGGATTTACTTGTAGTTAACGGTTACAAGTTTAATTTCCACAAAAAACTGAAAACTTCAGAAGAAACTTGTTGGAAATGTACCAACAGAAAATGTAAGGCTGTATCTATACATTAGGTGTATCAAGTGCAATATTCGTGACTAAAACTTCATCCGAACACTGTCATCTTGCGGACATTTCAACGTTAAATAGGCAAACAGTTTCTGCAGTTTGCAAGAGAAAAGCTGTTGACGATATTTCTGAAAAACCGTCAAAAATTATACGTAAGGCATTGAAAGAAAATTTACCAGCGACACTAACAACCAGGGACGTCGAGTACGTTAGGAAGAATATGTATAATAGTCGACGTAAGTTTATACCAGCGCTTCCGAAAAATATTAACGATGTACATGAAATTTTGAATTCGATTGACGTAAAAACTTCGCGTGATGAACAATTCCTTTTTATTAATTGTGTGTTAAATAATATCATTGTGTTTACGTGTCTTTCAAATCTTGAAGCTCTGGGGAAAACGCAACGAATCTACGTCGACGGCACATTTGATTATTGTGCCAAATATTTCACACAAATGTTTACAATTCACGGTTTTTTACACGGACATTACATACCTTTAATGGTATGCCTTCTACCCAATAAAAAATCGGAAACATACGAAAGTCTGTTTCTTTTGGTTCAAGATAAGTGCTACAAAATTAATATTAACTTCGATGTTAAGGAAATAGTGTGTGATTTTGAAATGGCCATACATAAAGCCGTTCGAAAAGTTTGGCCTTCCACCCAAATCATCGGATGCAGATTTCATCTCGCCTAGGCATGGTTCCGGAAAATTAAAACTATCGGTCTAGTTGTGGAATATAACGATGCGAGCAGTGATATTGGTCGGTGGTTGCACTTGACTTTTGGTCTTACTTATTTAGATCCTAATGAAGTGGGTGATTGCGTTGCGTTCGAACTATTCGAAAATAGACCAAATGACATGGGATTGGAGAAGTACGCTGATTATCTAATCGAGAATTATGTTGATGAAGAATCTCTTTTTCCACCGACAATTTGGGCCAAAAATTCGTCTGATCTCACGCGAACAACAAACGCTTGCGAAGCTTTTCACAGAACTTTTAACGATTCATTTTACAAAGAACATCCAAATATAATAACATTTCTTGAGAAATTAAATGAATTTCAAATCGAAACTTATATCAAGTTGCAAAGTTGTCATTTGAAACATTATGTAAGAGACCCTAAAATTAGAAATCGTCAAAAATTTATTGAAAACCTTATAGAAAAATACAAAAACTCTGAAATAGATAGAACTCATTTTTCAACATGTATTTCATTTAAATGTGTAAAATTTTGAAATTCTCGTTTGTGTAAAAATTATTTATATTTTCATGCCATAGAGTTGAAATTAAAACCTTTAAACTATTTTCATGTTTTGATTTTATTTCTTTTTTGAACCGAAAGCATATACCTGATTGCGGGGACGAAATTACTTGTAGGGAATTTATACCTGTCAGCCATGGGGACCAAATTACCTTTTGAAATTTCGTGACGTCATCTTTGGGGACCAAATTACCAACTCCGATTTTTCTAGTTTTATCTCGTTTCAGGAAAAACAATAATCCGTATTCTATGAATCCACCAGGACCAGATTTAACTGGTGGTTTCGGAGATGCATTGACAGTTGCTCTAGACGTAATGGCTTATACACATGAAGTTGATATAAACGGAGCAGCTCAAGGCTTAAATTTGGCGAGCGGTAATAAGCCGTCTATACCACCTCCTAGCTATAATGAAATCAATGTTAAGGAACCGATTCAGATTAATAATCAAACTAGTTTTAACAGGACTGCTACAGACAATATAAATAGTTCTAGTTCAGATATGGCAATTTTTGGTGCCTTATCACACCTCAGTGCCTCATCGCAGTGTCCTCCACAGCCTTCATTAATAAACCCTCAATTTGTTCAAAAGTTACCAATCAATGGTCCAAAAGTTGAAGATCCACTGCGGGAGCTGGTTTTATGCGAAGAAAAAGACGCTGATCCGGAAAAATTGAAATTTTTGGCTTTATCAGCGGCTAATTTGGTTATAGAAGAGACTGCGCCTAAGAAGTTGATTCAAAGTCAATCTACGGGGATAAATGTGAAAGGTTTGGCTGGAATTTTTGTGGGTACAGAGACGTTGATAAAAAAAGTGGAAGAAAATTTGAAAAAGAAATTTGCCGTTCTCGATCCTAGTGATAGCGAAGGATTTGGAGGTGAGAACATTTTTTAAAACTTGTATACAGTGTGACACATTTTGCTTGGAAGCACCCCTAAAATCCGCATTTCCTAACCGATTTTGAATTAATTTTTTTTGTTAGATTTAGTATTAAAAACAGTATTTTGGCACATATTTTCATAGTCTAATTACTATTTTCAAGGCCCTTTATGTTAATTTTTTTTGCCAAAAAAGACAAAAGTACATTAGGCATTTTTTTTTTCAAATATAACTATACCACTGGATTCAGAATCATCACATATGTAAACTAGTAGAATTTATTAACGATAAATGAATTTGGAAAAAGTGGTATTTTCATTAATTTTTTACGTAGAATGTAGACAAATTTTTGAAATGGCAACATGGTAAACAAAAACTAGGACTCAAACATATTGCACAGTGAAAATTCGAAGCCGATAACTTAACACAACTTAACACTGCTCCAGTCTCATTAAATACTTTTTTAATTTTGTGCACTACAAAGCAACAAATACGGCGATCTGGATGTCTCCGATTAACTATTTCTATTACTTCTCGTTCACTTCTGTCATTGTAACCACAAAAAAGTACAATTTCAACTTAGTCTTGAATAGTTAAATAGTTGAATATTTTGAACATTTAGTACTTAATATTTCATACAAATGTTACTGACTGACATAAATAAAATTTCAAAATCAAATCCTACTTGCGACTCGTTGATTTCATTTTGTTAATAATTGAAATTATTAAGTACAATTTTACATTACCGTCAGAAGCTATAACTCCAGAACACTGGCGGATCTAGGGAGTTTTTCAGGGGGGGGCATGAGTTAATGGAAATTTGTAACCAAAGTAATAAAATCCATAGAAATGAATTATATATAAATATATATTTTCTTTATTTGAAACAACTGAAACCAGTGAACAATAATATAAATAAGATTGAACAAAATATGGCGAAACAAGCAAAAACAAAATTCCACAATTCTAATAAGTAATAAACTCTCAAAATAAAACAACTGGAACAAAAACTTGATAAAATTATTGTTCTGAAAGATATGTCTTTGGTCACTGTTTGAAAATATACTGAAAACAACTGAAACTAGTGAACAATAACATAAATAAGATGGATAAAAATGTGACTAAACAAACAAAAACACAAATCCACAATTCTAATAATAAATTTAAAAACATGTGGATTTGGGATGTTTGAGTGTTTGAGAATCAATACAACGAATAATTTTGGTTTGTAAAACATATAACGTGTGTTTCATTCTTGTTGAAAACCAATCAAAGGTTTAGTTGCATATCCAGACTCTGGTTGTTGATCAATATCCAAGAGATCCGCCAGTGCTCCAGAACGGGTTATAGGCTCCGAATTTTTACTGTACAATATGTTTGGGACCTTGTTTTTGTTTACCATGTTGCCATTTTCAAAATTTGTCTACATTCTACGTAAAATATTACTGACTATTTCACTAGAGTAAATTGATAACTGACAAAATTTGAAGGTTTTGAACTGGCAATTTTTTGACGTTTAATATATCAAATCTATGTGTATAAAATTCTATCACTCTGTGATAAAATTCAATATAAAATCTTTGTTAGTGGTTTCTAAGGAAACTAAGTTGTTTATTTATTTATGGGAACAGTTTAGAATGATTCTGGACGCACGTAATTATACGTTAGAAAAGGATACTTCTGAGCAAGTTATAGGAAAAATTCTTGAAGATTATGGTTTTAACATGAAAAAAAAAATGGAACTGATTATACTGAAGCTAGTGTGAAAACACTTTGGAATACGACTGCTCAAATGGTTCAGGAAAAATATTTTCTAGAATTTAACATCAGAATTGATCCATTTAAAGATATTACCTATAAATTTGCTAGATTGGCCAGGGATACAAAACGTAAAAAGCTTCAGGCTGAACCTGAAACTAGAAAAAGAAGTTCTACTGCATTTACCAAAGAAGAATTAATGGAAATTGAAGAAAGCTATTCTGAAGATAATCCTGATGGGTTACAAAAAAAGTTTTTTCATTTATGTTCGTTCGAATTAGCATGGCGTGGAAATGAAGCTGCTAATTGTGATATTAATTACTTTAAAAAAGTATATGATAATAAAGGTAATTTTACTGGCAGGGCAGAATATAATCCAATCTTTTCCAAAACGACACAAGGAAGATCAAAAGCTTTATCTGGCAGTAAGTGGCTGGTAAGAAATAATGCTAACAGCAATTTGTGTCCCGTTCGTTTATTTTTAAAAATTATTGAAAACAGAGAATGCAATCCTTATCTAACAACAACAAGATTATTTTTAACAGTACATCCAAATTGGGTAAAAGGAATATGGTACAAAAATTCACCATTGGGAATTAATACAATTTCAAAGTGGACGAAAATATCGACAGAATCAATTGGTATAGACACAAAAAAATAACCAATCATTCACATAGAGCTTCTGCAATATCTGCATTAGCAAAAGAAGGAGTTGGTGAACAAGAAGTAATAAAGCTTACAGGACATTCTTCTGCCCATTCTTTGAAACCATATTTACAATCAAATGAAGAACACCAATTCCAACTTATAGAGAACCTTCGCGAAAATAAAAATAAAGAAAACGAATCCTCAGTTTCTAACTTAAATTCATCACAGGTTATGATGCAAAACAATCCCCAAAATAATGATACAACGTACAATTATAATAATTGTACTTTTTACATAAATAAGTAATTTTTTTTTCATAATGTTGTAATTTTTTTGGCTTTGTATAATTGAAGTTTGCAATAAATAAAACGTTTAAACATGATTTTTTAGTTTTTCTCTCGTGAAATAGTCATGTCAAATACCACTCAATTAAAAATTGTGTAAGGTAAAATTTTTCTCTTGTCGTATTCAAGTTTGTTGCTTTTAGGTAATTTTGCTCATGACATTTAATCCAAAACCACTCGCCTGACGGCTCGTGGTTTTGTTAAAAATGTCATTCGCAAAATTGCCAAGCAACAAACTTTCATGACAATCGAAAAATTTTGCCGACAAAATTTTCACTCTCGTGGTATTATATTATGAAAATACCACCTTTTCCTATAAAATTTTGGTAGTTTACATTTATGATGATTCTGAACCCAGTGGTATAGTCATATCTGAGAAGAAAAATTTCCTAATGTCCTTTTGTCTTTTTTGGCAAAGAAAAATTAACATAGAGGTCCTTGAAAATAGTAATTAAGCTATGAAAATTTGTGCCAAAATACTGTTTTTGATACAGAATCTAACAAAACAAATTTTAACAAAATCGGTTGAAAAATACGAATTTTACGGGGGTGCTTCCAATCAAAATGGGTCACTCTGTATAACTCAATAAATTATCGTTTTTTTTAGAGGCACCATTACTGGGAAAAATTTCCAGAACTCGACGATCAAAATCAGCTCATTTGCGAAATTCTTCGGCTAAATCTAAAAATTCTGATAAGCGAAAATTATTCTTGGACTCAGATTCAAGTATATCGGATATGATAGACGTAATACCGACGAGAGGAAATAAAATTTCAACAAACGCTACTGAAGCGGCTGTATTACAATCTGGACTTGACGCTATGGATGTTACCATGGGTGATCAAGATTTGTAAGTACTTCGTGTACTACAAGCTCATTTTCTACAAGTAAATATTTTTTTTGTAGATCGCTGACTGTTTCCGAAACGGTTACAATACAGGGTGTTGGTAACGGTGTTGAAACGGAGTCTGGGAATATAAAATTAAAAACGAAAAAGATAAAAAGGCCTACCACTGCCAAAAATAACAGGTAAGATGTGAGAAATGCTTTTATTTATGGGAAATTGTTTAAAATTATTGTATTTTTTTTAGAGTGGCGCCAGCTGTAGATCAGAGACAATGTAAATCGGCCAAAAATACCGATGAAGGAAACGAGTCGGATATTTTAAGTTCTCCAGATCCGTTGGAGCCGTGGAGTACGAAATGTATAGCGAATATGAATTCCATTTTGGCGTGGCAGAATGAAGATGATAGTTTATGAATTTTGAATTGTATTTTTTGATAATTTAAAAATATATCTATCTACAGTGTGTCCCAAAAAGTTTTATACAAATGGAGAAAAAGTTTATCTTACATTTCACAAAAAAAAATATTCTTGATAAAAAGCTCTGCATGACTTGTAGATCCATAATCAAGTACAAAATTTTTAAAACATTGGCTGGAATACAGG
Organism: Galerucella pusilla; assembly: GCA_910591695.1. NCBI lineage: Eukaryota > Metazoa > Arthropoda > Insecta > Coleoptera > Chrysomelidae > Galerucella > Galerucella pusilla. The sequence continues at coordinate 9,318 of CAJUYI010005963.1, forward strand.
GAAAATCAAAATTATGATTTGGAGTGATAGTAAAATACGTTGAAACTGTAGTGGAGAGCAAAATATTCATTGAAATTGTTATTAAGTATCAAAAAATTATGCACACTGGTAGATTAGTGATTTTTCCAGATAAAAATTACAAGATTATTGTAATAAACACGTCAGCAATTGTTAGAATCATGCGCAGTACGAAACATCGTAAGATCCCGTTCATAATAAGCGCCTGATTTTGTTTTACTCATCCTTATTACGTTCTGGATAGAGTGCTTTGGAATATCTAATAACTGTCAACAAATGTCAAATGTTACATAAATGTGTGTGTTTGCAATAATTAGAAATTCCAGTAAAATTGAGAATTAAAGATAAAATTGAAATTGTTCTCATTGTTGGAGAAAATTATAAAACATGTAGGGAAGCAGCAGAAATCTTTAATAATAGACACCCTGATAAAATAATACATTTCACAACTGTCAGATATGTGATAAATAAATTCAAGAGTTAATTTTTATCATAATTTTTTGCTACTTAATAACAATTTCAATGAACATTTTGCTCTCCACTACAGTTTGAACGTATTTTACTCTCACTCCAAATCATAATTTTGATTTTCCCTGTAAAATTTTGTACTTGATTATGGATTTACAAGTCATGCAGAGCTTTTTATCAAGAATATTTTTTTTTGTGAAATGTAAGATAAACTTATTCTCCATTTGTATAAAACTTTTTGGGACACACTGTATGTTACTTTTAGTAAATTTATTATTAAAGTACTTCTATGTTGTTGAAATCGATGCGTTTTATTTATTTATGAATTAAACAATTTTAATATACACGATAAAAAATAAACAATTAAAAATTGTAGCAGCCTTTTTGACATTTTTCTTGCATCAACTGGACAAACTAATTGTAATATTTTTAAAAACTTATATTTAAACTGATTCATCAGCAATTAATTTATTTATGTTGTTTTTGGGAAACCGTTAATTGAATTAATTGAATTATAGAGTGAACTAAATAAATAAAATTTAAACCAAAAAATTTTTTTCAACTTGAAAAATGCTCATTTTATAATAAATTTATCTCCTCCTCTCCCCTCTCCACTTTTCTCCTCCGAATGAAATTTTCGAAAATCCACTTTTCAAAACAAAAGATGCTCATAACTCGACTAATATCATAGATAAAACGTTCTAGTCTACGGCAATCGATTCAGGGGAAAATTTTACATATTCCACTGTATTTTGAGTTCATAATTCCAAGCAATAGGGAAGTTAGCAGAAAAGTTCACTTTAAATATTTCCATACCTACCCCTTGCTTCAAAATTTTCAAAGGTGCTTCAAATTTTATCGATAATTGGTTCTTTTCCACGAAAACTTGTATATTTGGCAAAAATATGAAAATAAACCGATTGATAAAATCACGAGTCCGTTAGGACGAGGGATTTTATCTAAATTCGGTTTGTTTGAATGTTTTTGCCTCAAAATAAACAAGTTTGAGTGATTAAAATAAAAAATTATATGACAATCCCATTCATGTATAATAATTCCCATTTGTGAATACAAAAATCGTAGTTTGCTGTCGGCTAAATAGGAAGTATGGATAGGAAGGAAGAGAGTTTGTAAGTGGATAAAAATATCGGATAAATTACGTTACCGTAGCAACCCTAGCATTTAGGTACTGTCTGTTTACCAAGCAATGCACGTCAATTTGACAATTATAAATGTCAAAAACAGAATGAATTAAACAGCATATAACAATTCCAAAAAGTATGTTGAGATTTGGAAATATTTGCAAGGCAGAAATAGTAAGGGAGATTGAAAAATCAACTCCAGAAAATACCAAGAAAACTCATTCCTCCATATGGAATCAATTTAATTTAATTTAGTTTAATTGAATTGAGTTTTTTATTCATGTGGTATTACCCCCGATAAAATTTGAAGAGCGAGTTGTATTTGGCAAGATTATTTTTTTCAACAATTTAAAATGTATTTGAATGTATTAAATGTTCAACATTCTCTTGGGTGATGGCACTGAATCGGTTTGTGTTCATTTTTCAATAAACTTCGAAGCACTTTTAGTTGTCAATAATGACAAATGTAAAGTAAAATTTTGATGTTTCAATGTAAACAAGGTTTTATCGATGAGGAAGCAGAATTATCAGTATAATACCGAATGATTGGCTAGAATAATGTATTGCTATTGGTTAAGCCACCAAAATGTCAGATTTTGACAAGTGAAAAAAATAATCACTAGTAATACCTCGTCTTCGACTCGGGATAATTTTCAAAATATTCATGAGCTCGAAAAAATTTCCGGATTTAATTTGACCTCGTGTGGTATTCGGTAAGAAAATTCCACACCAAATGTGTTTCCAACAACATCAATTTTCGTCTTTATTAAGTTCTTGCAAAACAGGTTTTGTCAACTTGATTATTCAGTTACCATGGCAACTCAGTGAAACTCTAAACTAGAAATTATTTCTGTCAAAAATTTGTCAAAACAGCACGACGTAGAAAAATGTCTCGCTTCGGTCAAGAAATTTAAGAAAATATTCGCCAGAATATTAAGCAGTTGGCACCAGCGAATACTAGGAGATCGAAGGCAAGTGTATGGAAGCAGTTTATAAACTTTTCCACAGAAAAAGCGTATGAATTCAACCTGTGGAAGAACTGGCGCTCATTCTTCTTGAAGACTATGCCTTCAGCATGCGAAAAAAGAACTCCGAAGACTACAAGGAGACTGTTATCAAAGTTCTATGGAATTCTACAGCTAGGCAGTTCCAGGAATATTTTTTCGAAAGGTATAATCGCAAATTTAATCCATTCTCTGACATATAATTTGTCAACGCAAGAGCTGCAAAAAATGCTAAGCGTCGGAAGCTACAAATAGATCCAACCAAGAGAAAGGCAAGTTCATCCGCACTATCAGCAGACGAATTGATAAAGATTATTGAGCTTTGGGACGAAAACACTCCGGAAGGATTGCAAAGAAAGTTCTTTCACATTGCTGCTCATGAATTGGCCTGGAGAGGAAATGGAGGAGAAGCAGCAACAATAGAATATTTTGTGGAGGAAATTGACAATCAAGGGAAACCAACAGGACGCATTGAGTATAACCCGGTTTTCTCCAAGACCACTCAAGGCGGTTCAAAAAGAATGGCCGACAGTAAGTGGCTTGTACCGAATACAGTCAATGAAGAATTATGCCCAGTAAGACTGTTCAAAAAACTAATAATCAAACGAGATCAACTCATCCAAACGAATCGTTTATTTTTAACTCCAAATCCAAACTGGCACCACCCCAATTCCAAAGGTTGGTACAAGAACAGCCCGGTTGGACAAAATACAATATCTTCCTGGTTCAAATCGGCGGCATCAGTGATTGGAATCGATGTCAACAAGATCAAGATAACAAATCATTCTGCGAGGGCCACTGCTGTTTCAACTGTAGCCAAAACAGGAATTGGAGAACAGCAATTAATTAAAATAACAGGGCATGGTGGCAGTCACTCCATAAAACCATATCTGCAAATTGACTCAGGCCATCATCAGGATATAATTGACGCTATGAGGTTTGCTTCAACTTCTGCAAAGACAGTCCAAGAATCTCTAAATCAAGAGCCAAGCAACTTCGAATCAACCTACCATAGTATACAATAATTGCGTTTTTAATATAAACATCAAACATAATGGTCCATGAATTTAGAAAACATTTAAGCTTTTTGTTGAAATTAATCAAAAATATTATGTAAACAAATAAAAATTAGATTGTCAAAAAAATATTCTGTCATTATAAACGTCAAAAAAATTTCCAGTATAATTCGCTGTTGGGTATCCACCAGGAAAAAATTTCAGATAAAATTCATCCGTTGCTATGGTGATCTGACAGAAATACAAGTTCTGATTGGTTAAAAATCACAAGTGTGGAATTTTCGACAAAAAAATGCTTTTGACATGAAAAATGTCCAAAATTCGTCTCCGGGGGTTTTATGGGACGAGAAATGGACTGCCGCAGTCCGTTTTTGTATAAAATCATTTTTTTTCCTCCAAATGGAGTCATGAAATTTTCGAAAATCCACTTTTAAAAACTAAAGATACTGATAACTCCACTAATATCATAGATAGAACGTTCTAGTCTTCGGCAATCGATTCAGGGGAAAATTTTACATACCAGTATGTTTTGAGTCGATAATTCTAAGCAATAGGGAAGTTAGCGAGAACCAGTTTACAATAAATATTCCCATACCTACCCCTTGCTTCAAAATTTTCGACAAAAAAAATGATTTTGACATAAAAAATGCTCAAGATTCGTCTAGCAAGGTTTTTTGGGATGAGAAATTAACTTCCACAGTTTGTTTTTGTATAAAATTATTTTTTCTTCTAGAAATGGAATCATGAAATTTTCGAAAATCCACTTTTCAAAACTAAAGATACTAATAACTCGACTAATATCATAGATAAAACGTTCTAGTCTTTGGTAATCGATTCAGGGTAAAATTTTACATATTCCAGTTTATTTTGAGTCTATAAATCCAAGCAATAGGTAAGGAAGCCAGCGGATGCCAGTTATATTCATATATTTATTATATATTTCAAAATTCTTGGGACTGGTTGGCTTAGTTTTTTGATAAAACCATTATTGAACCTTCAAATATTGTCGTAAAATTTTCAAAAATAAGTAAATTTCAATAGAAATTTCCAAATTATAAAAGTTAAAAAACCCATATGGAAAAACTCCCTGCAAATTTAATGTCTCCTCTCACTCTTATGTAGGTACTATAATCAAATAAAAGAAGGCCCTTTATTGGATTGCAGTATCGGCAAATGCTGAATAAAGTTCACCAATGAAATGGGCTCTTTTCAAGAGGGGAATGATAACATCGATCGACGACAACGCATTGTGTACTTGTCAGAGCTGTCATAACATAATGGGATTGTTAACATCTTAATTTACATTACAATTGATAAATACGACGTGTTTGTGTATCTTTAGAATATCAGCCATGATTTAACGGTTGTAACATATTATAAGTTGCAGTTGAAGTCTCGATGAAGAGGAGAAGGGCAGCGAGGAAATTGTATACAGCGTATTCCATTCAGAATTATCAATAATAGTAGCTGGAGAGATATATGTATAGGGCATTTCCCAATATTTCGTTGATTCGTCATCTGGCTTTATGGATTTAATAATAAAAGTTTCTATAGTCTGTTTCTTATTGTCTGACAGCACGCGAAAAGGTCCCAGATGCTAGTCAGGTAGTAAACCATAAGCGTCACCGTTCATCTAAG